>VXAL01003860.1:178875-202462 GCA_013399475.1 Chauna torquata | reverse complement strand
GGAGACGAAGCGATGTGGGCTGACCGCAGCCCCCATTCCCCGTTCCCCTGCTCTGCTCGGGGGGAGGAGGTAGAAGAGGGTGGATGGGGGGAAGGTGTTTTTAGTTTGCTTTTAGTTTCTCACTGCTCTAGTTTGCTAGTTATAGTAATAAATTATACTAATCTCCCTGTGTTGAGTCTGTTTTGCCCGTGACAATAATTAGTGAGTAACCTGCTTGTCCTTATCTCAACCCCTGAGCCCTTGTCCATCGTATTTTCTCCCCCTGTTTCTTTGAGGAGGGGGAGTGAGCGAGCAGTTGTGGTGGAGGTTGCCTGTTTAGCTGGGTAAAACCACCACAGGAGTACAGCTCTCCTCTTCAGAAGTGCACTAAAAAAGACACATCTGCATTTCATGTTCTGGTTATCATAACACAATCTTCATATTCACACACTTGCCTTTTAGGCAAGGTAGGTAAGGAATAGAGTGGATGGGATGTTGCGTCCATCACCTTGATTTCAGCTTTGGTAGGTGGGGAGGGAGAAAAACGCATGGGCTGGAGGCCAGCAGCTAGCCATTTGCTTCCCTGGAGAAAATAGAATGTACAGCCCTTCCTGAGTCATCTGCTCCATGCAGCTCACACACTTGCTCACCGTTTCTAAAATACTTCCCACCCCACATGTAGTGCAACATAAAGCTGGAAAAATGAGGGGGTGGGGAGCAGAATAAGAGGAGTGATGATAAGGTGAGGTAGTCAGAAAATGGCAAAAACCACTTTTCTGTAGACAATTCATTTGATTAATGTTTTTGCATCACTCTGTGGGAATAAACAAGGACATGGGTCCCAGTCATGTAACACGAAGAATGTAAAGATGGTCCCTGACCATTAGGGCTTCTTGAAATGGGGTCTGCTTTGTGGTGTTGAGCAGTGAAAAGATGTGCTCCTATGTAAACCTCTCTAGCAATTCTCAGCAGCATGCAGCCTTGAGAGGTGTGATGGTAGAACTGCAAAATCAATTTGATGATTCAAATCTAGAAAGGTGAAGATGAATCATTAGTTTATATCAATCAGAAAACAAAAACAACAAAAACCCTCCACCTTTTATTTGTCACTGAACAGAATGGATCATGTGCAACAAATGCTAAGGAATGAGGTCGTTAGTTCACAACAGCAGTGGAGGACCGGTGTGACTCTGTAGTGCTCCAGTGGCTGACTCCAGTGTCAAAAAAAGCACCTTCAAAGCCCTCCAGCATTTAAAAGCATCTCCTTTACTCTCTCCTTCCTAGAAAAACAGCTCCAACACTGTGCTGTTACATATCCTTGGTGGGCTGCTGTTATCCTCTGTGGACAATGTCCCATTGGATATAGCAGGCACCCGTAACTGCTGAAGCAGGATTTGGAAGTCACATATCCTTCCTTTAAGGCATGTATCTTAAATTCAAAGCTATAGGACATACATATACACATCTATATAGTGTACCCACTAATGCACATGCAGAGCTCCTGTGCAAAGTTACAAGCCATTCAGGAGCTAAGGCTGACTCAGCCTCTCTCGTTGATGAAGAGATATTTATTGGGTCATGGAGAGAAGTGATGGCTAGGTTGTATGTGGAAGCTGGAGCACTTATGTTATAGTTACTGCTTTGACAAATGAAATTCATTTTATCAAAGTGGAACAGCTTCAGCAGAGTAGGAGACCTCAATATTAGTGTCATCCTTCCCCCTGAAAATTCAATAGCATTGTCTTCTGGGCAATCTTTTGCAAAATCAGTGGTGAGCTGAAGCCACCTCAGATGAAGGCCAGACTCTGACTTAGATGGTCCACATCCTACTGGCATACTCTAGATATTCAGGATAGTCACAAAAGAGGGTTCTTGCTGTTTTTGTGAAGATAGATCCATCTAATTTTTCTCAAAGAAAATTATGCAAGGAATTCTATGTATGAATAAACAGCCTAGGGATGATGAAAAATACTGTTTACTCACTAAAAATAATCTAATTTCCCATGTGTACGCAAATTATAGAATATGAAGTTATATGTTTAAGAAACTCCTGGAAACAGAAATCTCATTAAATATATGATGTCCATAACAGGATTTTTTTTTCCTCTGTGGAGACAAAGCTATTTCTAATAACTCCATGCTTCCCTACAAAGCCTCTGCCCAATTCTCTGTCCCTCCACTGTCAGCCCCAAGCCCCAGGATGGTACAACCTTCTACCTGCATTTCTTTCAGACTGCTGTACACTGGCAGTTTGGGGATGGGAGGACCAGGCAGGGTTTAGGACATTGCAATGGTAAGAACTACAGTGTAGGGTAGAGTTGGTAGGGTATGCAATGTTGCCCCTGTCACAAAAGTAACTCTAGAAGTCTAGTTCCTAGCAATATCATTACAAGCAAATTAAACATTTTATTTGCACTGCTGGTAAAGATAGATGCGAGGTGGTCAGATGCCTCTTTTCAGACTGCAATCTTTACCTCTGTAGGTAGGAAAAACATGTAGGCTGGAATGGCTAGTGTCTTCCCGATGCCTAGGCACAGTGGACAGACAGGGAAGGCTTCCTCTGGCTGTCATCTGCAGGGGTGCAAGCGTTGCCTGTGCCTTCAGACAGATCTGTGCCATAGTATTGCTGATCTTGGGGTTCTTTGGTGTACAGCTATTTTGAAAAACCTTCTTAGATACTAGGCTTGTCTTCCTTTAACTGTACCACTTTCCAACATTGCTGTTAACAAAGTGTTCTTAAGGATACCCAAACAGCTCTATTCATGGACACCTTGCATTTAACAGAGGTAATTTCTTTAACTACTTATTTTGGCTTATTTTGGCTTCCTTTGAGTGATGGTACATAGTAAAAGTTCTAAGTGTTGCGTTCAAAATATTACAGCAGTAAGAACAGGCAAAATCAGCTTCCTGTGGATGGTGTGCTATTACAGATAACAACTGCCTGAACCCCACTGTGACTTACATGGTGTTACTACACAATACTGACCTCGGAGGTTGCTCTGATCCTTCCTTCTCTCTATCCTCCTATGAAAATAACTGTCTCAAGGTCTACTGTGATCTACCCTGAGCCTTTCTTCCTGTGCAAAATGAAGCTCCCGCGGGCATCAGCTGCTGTGATGTATGCCTTCCAGGTCATGCGACATGGTGGTAGCTGTATGGCTGTTCAGCCCCACACGTCCCTTTTCCCCAGGAATCAGGACTGCGTCTCTCCTGCCACTGCTGAACTGATGGAATTCAAGAGGCACATTGGCTCAGCAAGGGTGACAGGATACCCCTATAAAGATGCTCTCCTATTTGACCCATTCTCTTAAATGTTACAGAAGAGAAATTACGTATCCCTCTACAAAGATGGAGACATGGGAATGACATTTGATCTGTTTGTACATTAATAGAATTAAAGTCAGGACACAAACCATATGGGTGATTGGGCCAAAGAGAAGGTCCTGGTAATTTTATCAAAGTAACAGGGACCATGGTACTTCTGAGCTACAGCAGAACTTGTAGAAAAACAATCTGGTCTAGATTTCACAATTGCCAGTGACAGAGAACCCTGAAAAAAAGGTTTTAAATGGATAAAAAATCCATCATTTGTTAGGTGAACTTGTCTAGATTCAACTTCCAGCACCAATAAATCTTCTCTTTGCAAGATTACCTCTGCTGCATTGCTGTTCTCCATGCAGATACTTAGACTGTGATCCAACCACCCGATAACCACTCGTTTCATTCAGCTATGTGAATAGAAATGCTTGATTTTTTTCACTCTGTTTTTCATGTGTTCTCATCCATTCTCATTTTGTGAAACATTTTGCATTTAGTCAGCTTCCTTCTTGGACTGCACTCACCAATGCTGAGCTGGATATTCAGGAACAGTTGTTGCAATGCCAAATACAGCAAGTTTTCCAGACAGTGTTTAGGGGCTCAGCCCAATGGACTTTTGCCTTCTTAAGTGTTCTCAGGTCTAATGATGCTGTAACATGACCTGTTATTATCACCTGCATCAGCTATCACCTGTTAGGTGGGCACAGGTACTCAGGTTGTTATCTTTTTCTGTGAAGTTCGCCCCACCAGCTAAGCCTCACACTGGTGAGTGTCAGATCCCCAGTAGTTTATGCAGTGTTTCCCTGAATTTCTCCTTTAGTAAGCAATCTGAAATGACTGCTTAACTTTGAATAAGGGTAGTAGATAGTCGGCATAGTCTTTGCATAGGATCCTTAAACAGATTACTCTTTACTTAGTTGTTGGAGGGAATATACAGATTAAAACAAAGATTTTCCCTTTTTACCTCCATTTATCTTTTCTGGCTCAGTGATCTCCTGCCTGTTCAAATCCAGAAGAAGAAGAGAAACCAGGCCACATTTGGAGGTAGTGCAACAACTCTTACAGCTAGAGGAGAAGCAGAGACTATGATATGTTGATGCCCCATCCCTGGAGGTGTTCAAGGCCAGGTTGGATGGGGCTTTGGGCAACCTGATCTAGTGGGAAGTGTCCCTGCCCATGGCAAGGGGGTTGGAACTAGGTGGTCTTTAAGGTTCCTTCCAACCCAAACCATTCTGTGATTCTCTGATTCTATGATACATCTTGTGCTTAGTGAATATTTGACTCAGCCTTAAATTCCTTCAAGCAAAGTATTTGGAAAATTTTATTCACAAAGTCACTATCAGCTGTTCCCTGCCAACCAAGAAGGAGGTATTGACTGCTGTTCTCAGGTGTGCCCAGCAACTGACACTCTAATCAATTTGTTAATTGAGTGGAGACCCCTTTTTTCACTTTGCAGATGGTATCAAGCTTGGAGGGACTGCAAATGAACAGGCTTATACTTCAGAGCAGTCTTGACAAACGTGTGAAAACCATCTGACCTTTCCCTTCTCTGCCAGTTCAGTTCAACAGAGGCAGACACAAGTTGTACATCTGACTGGGAACAAACGCGGGAAGGGAGATGACTGATTAGGCAGCAGCTCTGCAGAAAACGATCTGAGTGTCACAGCGGATGAGAAGAAGAACATGAATCAGCATTGTGCAAAAAAGGTAAACCTCATACTGAGACATATAAATAGGAGTCTTAAAAATAGGCCACTTAAAATAGTCCCCTTGGTCCACTTGGCGCTTTGGAGTGCTCAGCTAGCATAAAGTAGTTCCTGACTTTGTTAGACAGAAAAAAAAAAAAAAAAAGATTAAAAGAATTCTTTTTTAATCTGGAAAAGAGTAAACTGAAAGGATAATACAAAATTAATTTAATTAAGCTGAATTAAAGGAGTTCAAAGTATTAACTCCTGGTGCATGTCCTTATGGTAAAGATAGTGAGCACTGGCAGGCAGCATTGGCCAGGAGGTTGTGGAATCTCCATTATTGGATGCTTTTAAAAATAGGTTAGACAAACTGATGTTAGGAATCTAGCTTGTAGAAAAGGTGATCTAAACTTTCAGCAAGAGGATGGACTTCAGGAAGTACACATGCCCTCAAAACCCTCCTAGCTCTACCTTTCTGTGATTTGCACTGGATAAATGACATGATACTGAGAACTGAGACCGTGCATCTGGGAAGCAATAGCCAAAGACTTGGGTTATTGAAGGGAGAATAGGACAGCGTCGGCATCTCTGCACTGGCCAGAAGATGGTAAAAGATTTGGAGAATATGAAAATGACTGCATAACCATGACCCTTTGTGGTGGTTTTACCCAGCTGAGCAGCCGACCTCCACCACAACTGTTCTCTCACTCCCCCTCCTCAAAGGAACAGGGGGAGAAAATACGATGGACAAGGGCTCAAGGGTTGAGATAAGGACAAGAAAGTTGCTCACCAGTTACCGTCACAGGCAAAACAGACTCAACATTATTTAATATTAATATAATTTATTACTATCACTAGCGGACTAGAGCAGTGAGAAACTAAAAGCAAACTAAAAACACCTTCCCCCCCCCCCCTCTGCTACCTCCTCCCCCCGAGCAGCGCAGGGGAACGGGGAATGGGGGCTGCGGTCAGCCCACATCGCTTCGTCTCCGCCGCTCCTTCGTGGTCACTGTGCCCCTGCTCCAGCGTGGGGTCCCTCCCACGGGATGCCGTCCTTCCCGAACGGATCCTGCGTGGGCTTCCCACAGGCTGCAGCTCTTCAAGAGCTGCTCCAACATGGGTCCGTACCACGGGGTCCATCCTTCAGGAGCAAACTGCTCCAGCACAGGTCCCCCATGGGTGGCAGCTCCCACCAGATCACCTGCTCCTCTGGAGCAGTTTTTTCCCTTTCTTCACTCTGCTCTCCCAGAGGCACAACCAGCATCACTCACTGGCCCAGCTCTGGCCAGCGGCGGGTCCCTTGTGGAGCCGGCTAGAGCTGGCTCTTCTCTGACATGGGGCAGCTTCTGGAATCTTCTCACAGAAGCCACCCCTGCAGCCGCCTGCTACCAAACCTTTACCATGTAAGCCCCATACACCCTTGTGGACCCATTTTCTTTTAAATAAGAAAACTAGTAATATGGCAGCTAGAAAATAAATTGCATTAAATATGTCATCTTTTCTTTACCACATTACTAGTGCTGTTAAAGATGGATTTATGCTAATACCAAGATAGTTTCTTCTGGGGCTTTAACCTAAATATTTTAGAAGAACTCATACAATGACAGATTGGTAAGACAGAAAATGAGCAACTAAAATGCCACTTGAATTTCATAGTATGCAGAAAACAATCTAACTCTTCCAAAACCTCAGTGTTTTCATATGCAGATTCACTTTTGTGCAAGGCCAGCAAGAAAATCACAAGATCTCTTTATCCAGCCTGAGAGAAAGCAAAATGAATTTGACAGCTGGCCTTAAACACTTTCTCCTTGATGATTCAAAGAAAATGGAATCCATCTAAAGCTGTTGATTATTTCTTCAAATACAGATGGAAAGCAATACCTTGAAAATCTACCCCTTACAGGTATAACAAATGAAGGCATGGGGGGAGGGCTTTCTTTTACAAGGTTTTCAAACAGCTATTTTCAAGGTATTTTATAATACCTATTTTGTATTACCGAATGACTTTATCTCTACAGTTCGTGAAATGTAAGAGACAGGCTTTATAGATTCTCATAAAGGTGATATGCGCTATGTAGACAGAGTCTAGCCTTTGAGGAGTAACCATGGATCCAAGCTAAAGAATCTTTTCCTTTTCATACAGTTCAAGCAATTATCAGAGGCAAGAGGCTAGTCAACAGTGCAGATACAATATCTTCACATTCTAAAATTTTGAAAGAATGGCAATAGCCAAGAGTTACAAGGCACATTTCTAGAATGTCCCAGAATATTTTAAAAATAATTCAAACTTTTTTTTTTAAATGTATTTTGGGCTGTTTAATCATTATGTTATCTGTTTAGGGCTAGTTCCAGCACAGAAAATTTTTTGTTATTGCTATCAACAGTCTGGGTTGTAGAGTTAATCAGGTTAAAAATTTAAGAATTCCTCTACATTTTTAGAACTGTACCAGAGTTTTCCATATAGTTACACAGAACGAAAACTGAGCTCTTTATCACAACTGAACTAGAATCTGCCCTTACTTTAAAAATATTATAATAGATTTGGTGAAATATAATATGTTTCTTATAGGTACCTTCATGAGAGAAGAGAGTAAGCACATCCATATGTACACATTCAGTGTGCTATAAAATATCTGATTACATCTTATTAAAGGAGAATGCTACAATTAAAAAACGCTCTTTCACTTCTTTTGAAACCTGCACATTTTCATTAAAATGAATGCAGTAGAAATGTACAATTTCTAGGAACTAATTTATCTTCCTTTTTTTTTTATTTCTTGCAAAATCATAGGAGGCTTTTAAAAGTAATTTCCTCCACAGAAAATAGGAAATAAAATACAGTAACTTTTACTGCATCTGGAGAATATAGTTTCCCCGACTGTGCCATTCAGTGGTAGTTACATGACTCTTCTAGACATGCTGACATAAAAAACAAAACAAAACAAAACAGAACAAAATAATTTTTGATGGATGAGAAATTTTGGGAATATATTTCTCAGGATGTCCACATTGAAGACGGCAGTAGAAAAAAAGCATCTCTTTTGAGCCAGCTGTTCTAATATCGTCCAAGTAAAACATTAAAAAAGGAAAGAAGCAGGTCAAATATATTCTTACAAGGTAAGGCACACTGTGCATGCAAATGAGGTCATATATAAGCCCAGCTCTTTCCATTCAGTGAAATATTGCTTTGGAGCTCTTTCAGAATATAAAGTACAGAGAAGCTATATGGTATTCAGACGCCCTCTAAGCAGAGGAAATCATACTTTCCTTCAAAAATAGGGACTTTAATCAGCTGTGATTAGTCCCCAGATAGAAATGAATGTGATAGCCACATTCAGCTAATTAAAACAGTTCATATATGCTTACATTACTCTTAAAGTCATTGTTCAGTAGAGGATCAGAAGTGTCTCAGAGGAAGCTCCTGCTGGACATATCCTTCTGACAGATGCATCCACTCCTCAGTGCTTCTCTGTGCTGGAGAAGAGGAGGCTCCCATGCCATTACACTGAGCAGGACATTGTGGGCCACCTATACAGTACCAGCCGGTGAGCTGGTCTAGAGGTTTGGTTCCGTTTGACCCTGGAGATGAAAACCCCTTTGAACTGTCTGGTCTCCTAAGAGGCTATCTACACCCTAAAGCAAACACAAGAGAAGACAAAGCACTAGTGGTTTTGAAAAAAAACACCAGCTCCCCATGCTCCAGTCCTGATAGCTAAAAAACAACTGGCTTCAGCTAACATGTTCTCCTGCCACTCCTTCTCACTCCAATTAGCTGGTGAGTTTACATTAGTGATGAAGACTCTGGGGTGGAGTACATTCCTGGGCCAAGGGTCAGGACAAGACTTGTGTATGACTTAACTTCTTCCCTTAAATCAGATGTAAGTGAGAATTAAAGAATTCATAACCTGTGTTTACCTAGGTGCAGGGATGCATTTCATTCAGTCAGAATTCAGAATTTAGAAAGGACATACACCAATTAAAAAAAAATAAAAAATCAAACGAATGATGTCTGGTTGATGAAAAGGGATGGTAAAGAATAGAAAAGGAGGCTCTAAGAGACTCAGTATAAAGAATAAATTTATAAGAGGTTATATACTGATTAATGAATATTATAAACATGTTACATGGCTACAGCAAATCAGTATATTGTATTTTGGAAGACAAAACAACATTTTCAAAGCAACCTATCAGACCCCATAGTAACTGATTGACTCTAAAGTAATAATTTGTAATCTACTTAAAGTAATTTGTAATTGGATTTTTAATATAAAATATGACCAGAAAAAAAGATTAACAGCATTATCTCTGACTGTATTGGGTACAAACAATATAGTATGTCTGAGAACAAATTTCATGTATATAAAAATGAAAGCTGGATAGGAAATATTCTAAAAGCGTTTTTGTTTTGCCTGAGAATGAACCCTGGACCTTCTATTTCAATCAGACAGAAACCAAGCAGACAAAAGAATTTTAAGCATTGCAGTAAGGAAGGGCTTTCTGTTAGCATCAGTATGAAGACATTAATGTGAAGGTCTGGTGTTCCTACAATACCGGGTACAAAAATCAAGATAGTTCGTAATGGGGAACAAAGCATAGACTTAACATGTTCATTTATGGCAGCGTAATTACGACAGACACTTTTACAGCACTGAGGTAAAGCGTGGGTGACCCTTCTCCACGAGGTATGAGGCTCCATTCTTTTTGTAATAAACTTTCCTTGCCAAATTTCAGATTTAATTTCTGACTGGCGATATGTATATTTCTAGGGGGGTGGGTGCATTGCAAATGGATATATGCTAATTCCAAGAGTGTGACTTACAGCTTGTCATACCCTTTGCCTAAGGCGTGTTGATACTTAGATTATGCTATCTACTCTTGTGTCTGGTCATATGAGATAACATAGTTGTTAAGCAAGTCACATTTATTATCTTGCTACAGTATGTTCTTGTATTGCAATGGCATGCTTATTTAGCAGTATTGAGTACCTGGAGAAAATCCGAAATGGCTACACTCATATCAAGAAACAGAACATGTAGAGGCAAATGCCTCAAATTCTTACAGTTCACGTGGCATCATATGTGTTTCTCTAGATGTTGTCTGTGCTTTCATGGTCAGTAGCTCCCTTGGAAAGATGAAATCCTTTCCCTTCTTTGAGTCTCTTCTCCATTTGCAGTCCTTAATATCCTTGGAATATTGTGTTCTGAGGGTGTCTGCTGCCATGTGATTTTTTCCATCTATCCTGTGTCTGTTTGAAGCCACAAGATGTAGTCAGCTGTCAAATAGGACAAGGCAGATCAGTGTTCAGATCTGCTCTGCCATATTCAGACCAGATACATGAGCTTTGGTTTCTTTTTGCATATGCTCTTGTCACATTGCATCTCTGTTGGCAACTGTACTACATGTGCGAGTCATGACCGTTGGGATGCAGACCAAACCTCTTATTTATAGATGAAAAACAACTCATCCCAGCACGCTTGGGTGAAAGGTGTACTTTCCTGGCAGGTAGAAAACAAATCTTCAAGTTTCCAGACAAAATCATGCACTCGCAGAAATTTCAGCCTTCATTTCCCATAGCCAGATAAGTGAGCCAAGCCAGAAGGCTGTTATGACTTAGACTTCTCTAGATCTTTGATTTTTTGATAAGAAAATTCCATTTGTATCAAAGCTGGTATGTACATTTCCATTAAAAAAAATAAAAAGCTGTGGTTTTGATAAAGCTGCATTTTCTGACCAAAAATACTTTATGTTGGAAAATTCCCAACCTATCCTAAAAAATAACATTTGAATTACACGCTTACTAAGATAAAGTCATCCTATTAATAGCTTGGGATTTAATATATATTCATGTGCAAGAAAGCTAATCTCAAAAATTTTTCAGCAGTCATTTAAAGAAAGTTGTGCCTCATCTATCCAAACTTGTTTTTAAAGCAATCTTCTGAACTTGAATATTTAATGAGATCCTTTCTGTAGCATCATTAGGGTCTTGAGCTTTGGAAACAAACCTCTTGTTAGAAGCTTCTGATCACCACCACAGCAATTTATGTTATTGTAGTGCCTTTAATCCCTTTCAAAAGCTTGACATAGAACGCTAGATGATGTCTTCACTTTCTCTTTTTCCCCTACAGCACCAAGAAAAGCTTTCAGTCTAGGTAAAAGTCAAGATGGTTACAGATTTGAGAGTTTAGGGAAACAATGGAATAATGTTAATATTAATAATATTAATAAGTATGGCAGACAGTACTGTCAAGTTGTTGGGGCTTAAAAACAAAGGAAATCTGTGTGAGGTGATTTGTAGGTAAACTTTGCAAATCTGAGCATGGGAGGAAAAAAGCACTGCTCTGCTCTACAATGTTAATCTCAAGTTGTCAGCACTTATCACAAGGGTTTAGAAATGTGTTTGTACACACTGAATTTCTTCCATATCTTGTTGATGATCGTGTAACTTGCTCAAAAGTGAGAGGATTAGAAATGTTTGTTAACTTTTCTGGGACAGTAACTGTAGGGGATTCTATACTGTTCCTTTAGACCATGTCTATAATATACATTGATTAGTATAATCTTTTTTTTCCCCTTAACATATTCAGATAATATCTCTTATTTACACTCCTGAGACCACTAGCAAACATTTTTACTACATTGTCCATGTGCAGTTGCCCAGCTGGCCTGACAAGAACTTTTGCTCCACTTCCTTCCCTCATAGCTCCAAAAACCTTGAATCTCCTTGGCCTCAAGTGGAGAAGTCCTCAGGGGTCTTTGCCAGTCCCTCCTCTCAACAAGCACCTGGATAAAATCCTGACCCTTGACATTTCTGACCCTGAGAAAGAAGGAGTTGGGAAGTCCGGTCATTGTGTGCAGGTTATCATCACACAAACTGTCACAGAGGGGAGCAGAGGAGGAAAGGTGTTCACACCAGAACAGTAACTATGTTAGGTCTCTGTGTGTGTGGTTTTACCCCTAAGGAGGCAGGATAATATGCAGGGAAGTACAACAGCAGGTTAAAAGCCGGAAAGAAAAGTTTGTAAGGACTTGCATAGATGTTTATACCCATTTTCAGAAATATGCACACATTTCGAGCTTTGAATAGGAGCTGGTGGAGGAAGACCTTATGAAACACCAGTCAGGAAGGCTAGGTGAATTACAGACAGGGTTCACTGGTTATTGGTGCATGCGTAGATTAAAAAAATAATCCCAGTACCAAACAGAAAGAGCTAATTGCACTTTTGGCCATGTCTGTGCTGCTGAGTAAAAGAGAAGAGAATAAAAGAGACTGATTCCTGGGCTTTGGGCTAAGTAGCACCATTTGGCCCAGGTCCACAGTGGTTATGGTTGCTCCCCTTTGTAGCAGATTCGTCTTGCAGAGAGTTGTCCAAAGGCAGAGCCAGAGAATGGCAATTAAACAGTGGAATGATCAAGGGATGAGTGCTCAAGCACACCACAGCTCTCTTTTATTCACCAGTACAGCTGGACTGGTAGGTGATTTTAGGACAGTGTGACTCTGGCAGGACTATCCTTGTTGCATTCCCTATAAGGCTGCTGGATTACTTTTTTTCAAACAATGGTCCTGTGGGTGACCAAAGCATTTCCCAGTTCCAAACAAGAACAGAAACTCTAAAATCTGTTGCAAAAAATGTTGATTTTTATTTTCAGTCTCACTGAATTCTCTCTTTTACCAAATTTGTAAATCATATTTATTCTAACTTTTATTTTCCTTCTCCCCAAGCTGCAGATCAGCCTGTACTTGCTACCATCCAGAGACCTGCTCATGGATCCAAGCACCTGGTTAAAGCAGCATAAACATGTTTTTGTTGGTGAAGATTATTCCCATTTTGGAAGATGCTAAGCCACAAATATGTAGTTTTATACCTATACCCACAGCAGAGCTTTTACCAATATTACTTTTCCATAGTGTGTTAAACAGGCTGTTGGAGTTGGACTCGATAATCCTTGTGGGTCCCTTCCAACGCAGGATATTCTGTGATTCTAGGCTTTGCTAAAAGGCTTCACTCTTTTTACCCAGCTTCATAGTGTCATGATGTAGGTAAAGCTGACAAAAGACACTCTGTCCAGGTTGCATAAATACTTCACACAGTAAAGGTCCTTCCTACCTTTTCTTTAAGGAATGGTCACCTGCCCATAGGTATTTAGCTCACGTTTATTGTTTAGAGAGATTGCTCTGCACCACAGTTCAGTACTGTTCATATACGGGCCTGATAAAACACTGGCCAAAGTAAGCCTGGGCAGTGAATTGAGAACAAAACAGAAATCCTCTATATAGGCTAAAGCAATAAAGGAAAAATGTGTGAGATGCTGCTGTGGGGTGTGTGGTTCTCTCATGAGACATGTGGAAGAAGTGATTGTGTTGAATATAGTATGGCCTAGGACTTATGTGAGGAGGGGGAGAAGGGCAGGATGCAGCTAAGCAATGATGCGTGTGAAATGAGATACCTGATTTGTTTGGATCACTGTAAAAGAGAAGTTGGAAATGGCAGCATTTCATGTTAGCCCAGGGGAGGCCTACACAGCGCGGTGTCAAAACCTTGTTTCACACAAACACGCAACGCCTCGCCAGTTAGGTCATGAGTGTGTAAGGGCCATGGCTTGTAGACAGTAAACCAGGTGGAGTCTTTGCCACCAAGCCAAGGCTGTCATCATTTTCCAGAGACAAGAGCAGTGGTGCAACCTCTGGAGACCGGATTCACCGACCTTGCGGTCTTACAGCACTGACTGCACCGACAGCTCTGAGACGAGCGTGGAGGATGCCCTTAGTCTCAGGAAGCACTCTTTCCTTGCTGCACAAAGTTTTGCTGAGCTTTTTTCAGGTCCCTCCACACTTTGAAAAATTGCCATTTCCCTGCATTCATTTATGATCCTTTGTGAACTGCTGCTGGCCTGCTGGAATAATAACAAAAAACATGCTAAGATAAGTCTCACATGCTGCAGGCACTGATACTCTGCCCTTACAGGATATCCACTGCAAGGGAATGTCCAGAAACGCCACTGCATACAGAAAGGAGATTCTCAAAAGGCAATGAAATAAAGGTATGAAAAATAAATGGAAGCATTTAGTAAATTGTGTTGCTCAAAATTTTCAGCTTTTTAACTTAGAAGTAGATTTGAACTGAAGGTAGAAAGAATAAAGAGAAATGGACATAGATCCACTCCTTTCAATAAACCTATCCTTATCACCTGAAAATCAGGCCTACATGAATTTAAATGCTAAGTTAATAAAAAAATGGCAAAATGAACTTTTCTTGGTATCCAACTAGGCTACAGAGTTAAGGCAGAAAAGTGCCATACCAACCTTTGTAACCATAAATTGCCCGAGTAAACACCTGCTCTGACAGCATGACCCAAAAAGTGTAGCTCACTCAATAGATACCCCTTCGCACCTAACAGAGAAATTGTTCAGGTAAATATTGTTTCTTTCTCATTTTGCCTGCAAGGAGTTCTTTCCCAGTTTTAGCCAAAAGGAGGAATTGCTTGATGATGCCTAACCCTAGTACATTTTTTAGTATCTAATATATTCAAAACTCACTCACTGCTGTCTCCTATGAAGCATGTTTCATAATGCCAGTGGTCTGCTTTTTTCTCTGTGTGTGGCACTGCCTCACTGTGTGTATATGAAAGAATTTTTGCTACAAAGGAAGTTTTTTGCAACTTTAAAAATTTAGGTTCAGATGAAGAATACACACATCTTGCTGGTAAGAGAGAACATTCTCGCAGCAATGAATGCAATCGAACTTAGTTATGCAGACTCCAAAGCATTTTTTCAAGCAGAATTTTTGCATGGGTTACGTTCTGGGCACATATAATAACATTGTAAATCAAAGACTTACACTTGAAAAATGCTTACTTTAGATGCTTGTACCAAAAAGTTGATAACCTTCCTATGGGCCTGACAATTTCAGAGAATTACTCTGCTGAACTTTCTTACATGTAGCTCCAATATGCATATATAAAAAACTTAAACAATGTCTCCTTCAGCCAAGATTTGGGACTTTCCTTACACCCATTGAGCAGATATGTCAAATGCTATTTTTCTTAGAATACCACAGATAGTAATGTTTTCTAAAGTTACCTGCAGGACAAAGGGAACTAAAACATTGATGTGCCAACAGGTTGCTTAATCACTGCGGCATTTGAGTTACTCCTACATTCACCTTCTGGCGTTAAAAGTGCTGCATAGCTCCTCCTTGCTTATTATATTGCTCATCCTTCTTTGATTTACAACAGATGTGACACTGGAGGGGAAATTCAGAGTGGCTGGTGGAAATCTACTCACTGATCTTGAGAAAATTCAAAATAATCTCATAAACACTTAATGTCACAGAACTGAAGTCAGTGGTAGCGCATACATCTTCCTGATCCACCTCTGCTGTTTTGGTTCAAGGAAGAGGTTGTTAGCCCATCAGTTAAAGAGGGCAATAAACCTAAAGCATGTAACAGTCTGGCTCCTGCTCACGAAGAAGTATAAGGATCCAAACACTTCCTAAATATTATTCTCTCTCTAATTTCACCTTAAGGAAGAGATGGGTGTCTTATTGCTCAAAAGATTAAATCTCTTGTGATTTCAGACGTGGGTACAACAACACATTATATTAATCATGGTAGTAGATGTATGGTGTATAAATACGATAAAAAATTCCATCATAGTACTAGTAGGGTGTGATTCAGTTTGAGATTTGGGCACCAAAATATCTTCATTAAGAGCTGGATGACACAGGATCCATGGGGGTCTGACCAGTGCAGACTGTGTAACTGAAGAGGTGAACAGCAAGTCGGATCACGACTCCCATCCCTACACAGGGGCATTGGGTACCATTTTGAATGAATGAGGGTATCCTGGTTGACTTCCGGCTGCCACTACAGAAGACCACAGATCACCCACACCCAGCTACCCACAGAAAGGTATATGGTGCCATCTGACATGCTATAGAGTCACCACGATACCTACACACGGTTGATAGATATAACACAGGATCTACAGGAGACTTGTGCTGTTTCAGAGTATCAAGTGGAAGACAGGTGGGATACCTTCCCAAACGTCATGTGAAATGGAAACAGATGCCTATATGTGAGCACCTGAAATAAGCCCTCTATGCAATACAAGCAAATCCCATGTAGATGTGCCCGTCCCCATGGCCTGCTGGAGATGGAGCCATATAAACATGTTTGGGCAGGTGAATCGCTCCCTCCGTACTTACTTTAGGGTAAGCTGAATCATTCTCTAGGCTGCATGTACTACATTGGTTAGATTTCCCTGAACCGTCATGCGCTCAATTCAATTAACCAAACACAGGCATCTACTGAGATGCCCTGGGGCCCCTGAGACATTAACGTGGAATTGCCAGGTAGGACACAAGATCAGTATCTTCTGAAGTGGGAGCTAGAGGTCTAACAGGGTGCTTCACGGTGTCTACAATGGCAAAAGACGCCTACATTTAGGCTACTGAATTCCTTTCTCAGCTCACATACAGAAACGTGTAAGTAGATACCTCCATTCAGGTACCTTAATCCAAAGCTGAGTCCTTTGTTCATCAGTGTTGTTGATTGCGGAAGGCTGCAAGCTAGATAATTTTGCAGGGGTCTGCCACTCACTCTTACAGCTCTTGTTTTTTAAGGGATTCCTGACTCCAAGCACTGCGGGAACCCACTACTGCCCCTCCAAGGTGTTCCTGACACCCCCCAACAGATCCAGCACCTGTTTCGATGGTAGTGCTCTCTCAGCCTTGCCCAGCCCCACAGCTCAACTCAGTAAGGCAATTCTCACAGAGGTTTCTTTACTCAGAAACAGTAGATGCGTATGGCAGACACAGAGCACAACACTGTGCTGTGAGAACACAGCAGTGATTTCAGAGGCTGAATCCACAGAATCCAACTCCTCTTTACACACATTTAGTAAGTCCCTCATAAGCTATATCAAGCCACCATATTCTACTCTGCCTCTCTTATGCATTATCTAATTGGCTAATTATTTTTTCTATAAAGTAAACATCCAAACAAGCTCCAGCCATTACCAGTACCATGTGTTTTTGTTAGACTATATATCTTTATATACCCTATTTGGACATTTTCTGGTCTGCACATCATCCTCCCTATGCCATATATCCTGTGTAGGCTTGTTAGTTCTTTGATAGACTGCAGACATCCTAATCTGACCGCTTATCAGACAGTCTCAAGCTTCTCATTACTTAGTTGCCCAGCTACAATCTTCAAATTTCATACATTTTAGGCTTTCATAGAAGTGGTTTAGTCTTTGCTGCTCTCCCACCTACAGGACCTAGCACGAACCCACAGATATTCCTCTGGTCTTTCCATTCCGGCTGATCACTTGGATAGCTGCTGCTTTTAGAAACCTACAGGCTGGTGACTGCCATTCTGCAGTGTGATAGATAGAAAGCTATTTCCTCAAGCATTGTCCAAAAATGGCAGGAAAAGCCCCTGCGGGGGTGGGGGGGGAACAGAAAAAAAAACAAACACAAAAACTTACTGTGGAAATTGTGTGACTTTCAGTTTTTGAAGTGGTGCATTGATTCTTCTGGATAGCAGCTGTGAAAAAATGCTTAATGTGAAATGCTTTGGCTACTGGGCATGCATCTATGCTTTCATGTCTCAGAGGTGAAATTCACTGCAGTCATCCTCCAGGTGTTGGTTTTTTTTTTTTTTTTAGAAAGGTTTACTTTTCAAGACTGGACTGTAGCAATATCTTGGTCTAATTCGGTTCAAATCTGCAAGAGCATTTGAAGAGGTAGGCTCTGAAAATTCTTAGAAGTTACTGTGCATATTTAGTGTTTTGGAAATAAATGTCTTGACTTCCCAATAGTTTTCAGCCAATCTCAGGAACACAGGAGAAAAGCCTTGCTAGATTATCTGGGAATAGCTCTGAAGTACATTTATGTGAATCTGAAGCACGCGGTAAAAGACTAAATGGCTTCTCAGTTGACTATAAATCACATTTCAGTGCTACACACTTCAAACGGTACAGAGACTGATCTTTTGCTGTTCAGTCAAAATTGATTTTGTATAATACAATAGTTGTGTTTATTAAAGAGCATCATATGCCTGTAGCCCTGTAAAATGTCTATGTATTTGCAGACAACGTTATCTGTACATTTAATAAGCCAGCAGCATAGTGCAATATAGTTTAAACAACTAGTTTACAAAGTTTCGGCTCAGTTCAGTTTAAAATGAAACTCTTAACTGCAGAACAGTCATTTAGGCAGAAGTTCTTAAACAGAATTAACACACTACAGTAGTTCTTAAAACCTACAGTAAAACAGACCAATATTGGCATGAGCTGAAATCAACAAGAAATTAATATCTGAACTAAGGTGTTGTTCAACTGCTTATTGAAATACAGATTTAGCAAGCACTAACTTGTCCTGCTGTATGATTTTAGCAGGAGTAATTCTTATCCATTTACCTGTGGAAAGTGATCTAAAGATATGATGATAGAAGCAATTCTGCAGGATATTCTTCCCTGACTGAATTTAATGCATAAAAAATTCAACTTTCATGTACATAAAACTCAGCATTGCATTTTCATTTTTCTAATAGTAGTCGTTTTTATTTCTTCATTTAAGCCCCCATGGATCTTTCTTTTCATAGAAGATGTGGCATTTTGCCAGATGTTTTAAAATAATAGGAATTTAAAGAGTGAAGGGAAATGCAGCTGTGCCTGAACTGAAGAGATAGGATGACTGTATATGAAAAGTCACCACACATGTCTCTAGAGTGCTGTCAGCTCTAGACTGAGCCACAGGATTCAAGCTTTCAAGCCAACCTGCGGAGACTGAATTAAATTGGTTTCAAAACGATAACGGTGTATCACAAATAGAAATTAAAATAGAAGTGAGAACAATGAAATGATGTTTGTTCTCCTTTTTATATGACATCAGAGACCACAAACTGGGATTTTCACAGATGTGCCCCTCCTAGAGTTGAGATCCAGTCTATTACATCTCATCTAAATTGTTAAATCTATTTCACCTCCTTGAGTGATCCAGTCCCTCTGTTTTCCAAGATTTTCTACCTTAAAAATGCCTAAACTCAGTGGGCAACTCCTTATTTGGCCGGTAACTTCCCTGGACACCCACCTTTACTTGTTCACATAGGCTCAACAGGCTTTGGGGAGACAGGCATATTTCTTCAACCGCTGCCACCAGGGTTAGGTTCCTGTCTAAAACAGAGATGAACCCTGTGGCTTACAAGCTGGATGGCTGGAGTTGGCAAGGAGCACTCACCCACCTCTTCACTATCTTCCTTTCCCTGGCAGAGAGACCACATCTTTTCCTTTCTGTCTTTGCCCATCCTTTCTTCCACCAATTTAGATGGAGGCTCCCAGCTACTTCTGAAGACAGGGGGATGATTTACAAATTTTTGCCTTGTCAGCTGGATAACTGGGAGTTGTTACTCCCAGAAGTAAAAGATGGCATTTCCAAGACAGCATTTCCAGTGAAATGACATTCCAACATGGCATTTCACCTTTCTTCCCCTCTCTCATCACCTTCTCTGATTCAAATGGGTTTACCGGTTCCCCTGAAGCAGGATTTGCAAAAAGGTTTTGCAGCCCTGGCCACTCAGGTATAAAGAAGCACCCAGATACCACTTGTCCCCTCCTAGGTTACAACGGGGTTGTCATCCCTGCCCCATGCAAATAATACAATAGACATTTGTAGGCTTGACTTGAAGTTGCTCCTAGTCACCCTCTGAAATAAGGGGGAACAAAGGATTTGGAATTCCACTTCTCATACAAGGGGACGTTCTGGATTTGCCCACTTCTTGGAGACACGGCTACAAGGGTGAAGTGAAAACCATTTGAGTTTAGGTTTCCAATTTCCCACCTTCACACTAGATCCTGCCACAGAATAAAGGAGAACAATTCAGAGTCCTTTATTTTTTAAAAAAGATTTGTCATACTGGATACATGAGATGGCTAGAGCCCTCAGGCTTCAGAAAAAGGCGTTGCAAGTTCTCTACGACCCTTCCCTACCACAATAAAGCAGAGATGAATAGTTTGCTACTTACTGCCACAACAGAGGGGGATTTGACATCTTCCCAAGCATTCTTCAGCACTATGCTAGTTCATTACACCAGCATGGTTATTTTGGACCTGACAACTCTGTGTTTCTGCTTTCATTACAGTCAGTTACTAGTCATCTTTAAAGTCATTCATAGTGTACACTGAATGCACGTAACTAGTGTGATCAAGAGAGGAAGAAGGAATAGCTATGAAAGGATGCATTTTTTCAAGAAAATTGGACTTGCAACTCTCTTTCAGAGAGAATTTGGGAAGAGCTTATTTGCCTGGTAGGCTGCAATGTTCTGGCAGTGATGAAGAAGGTAAATCTAGAATGCTATTACACAGCTTTCCACTGGGAACAACTATTCATCAGCAAGTGGAAGTAAAATTTGACGGTTTAGCAGTCTGCATTTAACAGACAGAATAAAGAATTAGTATTGTTATGCAGTGATGGAAGCAGTAGAGAAAATGTTCAAGTCTAATTCGGAGGGTAATTTTTTTCAGCAGTGTCCCCAGCTGACAGTGAGTTTTGTACCTTGAGAAGAAATGCTGAGACTGTAAATCTGTTACACAAGGCTATTTTCAACCGAATGTATGCTTGCATATGTTTGGAAATACGCTTGTAAACAGAGAAGGGGCATTAAAACAGAAGATGGCTGTTTTAGGCACTGAGACCTCTTGTTCTGCCACAGTGAGGAGCACAGATGCTACCAGTATAAGGCTGCTAGTTCTTCTGCAGAGATTTTAAAATGAGGACAGGGTTTGCTGTATTGAGACAATGCATGATGTGACTTCAGGGAAAGCTGTAAAATGAGTTTAAAGCAGTAATAGAGTTCTTTTACCTAAAAATGTCAGTATCCTAGAAGGTTCAGTCTCTCTGGGATAGAAAGAGCAATGCCCAGGCAGAACACTGTCAAATTTGATTGTATGTCCTGACTTCACAACTGGCAAAGAAAATTTCTCACTACAGCCTGAATGAAAACTATACTGACACTTACAGTATCCATTCTATATATTATCAAAAGTTGAACCTTTACTAATTAGCAATACAAAGAAGGCCGAAAGGTAACAAATCCCAATCTGCCGATCTGGGGCAGAGTTGGCAGTATGCTTGCTCAGCAGCACAGACGTAATAGAGCCATGCTTTGAACTCAAGAAGCAGAGAGGGAGCTCCGGGTGTCTGCAAGTGTTTGGCTGACCTTTCTGCATGGTTAATATTGCACAGAGTTTGTTAGAGCAGAAAAAAATATATATTGGTCCAGAGCAGTGGGTGACTGTGTTGTTCTAAAACACGAAAACAGTCTTTCTCTGTAAGAAAAAAAAAAGAAAGAAAGAAAGAGAAGAAAGAAAAACAAGCAACTAGAGGCCATAGTGCACATTTTCTGACATTTATACTAAAAAAAAAAAAAAAGAAGCTTTCATGTTACAGACATGCAGATGAAGTGACAGCTTAGTGCCAGGAACTTATGGCCAGATTTCATCCCTCAAAAGTGGGCTGCTTACTTCAGGAGCACAGTCACTGCAGGCTCCCTCTATAGTTTTTGGGGAAGGCATCCACCTCCAGAAGCTGACTAAGATCTCAGCTAGGCTGACTCACACTAACACCACGAAGCTATTTCTTTCCTTTGACTGCAGAGAGGCTCTGGAAGAAATGAGCTGCTAATGAAGGTGCTTCACTTAAGTGTCTAACTATAAATAGGATTGATCTGCGTTTTAATAATTAGCAAAGAAGAAGAGAATATATCAAGATATATTTTAAAATCTCTTGTTTCACCAGATACCTACTGAAGTTTTTTTCCTTAAATGTCAGCAATGGACTTGGCATCACTAATGCCTGGTTTTAGGCTAAGACATTTCTGAGACATGTCTCTAACATCCCATTTTTCAAAATACTCAGGTAGCAAGCTCCAGTGAAGGCATTACACTTCCACTGAAATTGGGTCAGTAGCTGAACAGGAGCCTGGCTCTTCACCCTTTGCACAGGAAGGACTGCTGTGTACCTAACGACAAATCTCCAGCTTCTGCAAGTAACTACCACGTGATGCTGACAACTTTTTCTGTTGCTGCAGTTGGAGCTCAAGTTATCATTTACTTAGGCTGTAATCAAACTTCAGTAGCTTGTCAGACTATAGCGAACTCATAGCAGCTGATGACCAGCCTGCCACTCACCTGCTCCCACACCACAACCTTCCTCCCTCAGGGAAGGGCTGTTGATGGTCCCCTGGGCTGTCCAGAGCTTCATCCCCCTAACATGGGAATAAATTAATCACCATTAATGGAAGACTAACTAACACCCTGTACTCTATATCCTTTGTCTCTTCCTCAAAAACACCACAAACAAAATTGAATTGGTGTGGAAAATGTGGAGGCTGGAAGTTCAAGAAACAGGAAAAAAAAAGGCGCTGCCCAGACCTAACCAGAGAGGTGTGAGAGCCCATCCTACACACTACAGGAAACCTTCGGCAGCTTAGAACAGGCATTTAAATCTATCAGCTCTTTATTAGTGATTACCTGTAATTTTATCTTGAGAGCTTTTATTTTCTAAAAATAAAATGAAAACATCTTAATGCCTTCATTCTTTACTTAAACAACAACTTTATCTCCTGGGAACATCTCTCTGTCCTTAACAGCCTGTCTAGTAGGTGTTTTATTCTGAGATGTCCGAGCTTGTGTTAGAGTTCACACAACCAAACACCGAGTTTTTGCAATGCGTTAAGCCAGTTCTTGCCCAAGTTTTCTTGTCCGAAGGAGACAAGAACAGCAGCCTGAGATCTGCCTTTAAAAAGAGGTCTATGCATCACGCCCACACGGGCAACCAAGAAGTGTAACCAAATCAGACTGAAATGCACAGCTTGATTTGTTTCCTCTGCGTAAAGATTTGTGAGGCTTTTCTAATTGGAACTTGTTTTGCATTTGGTAAACAGCCACATACACAAACCTCCAGCTGCAGAAAGGAGAAGGTGCTACCACTCCGCGGTGCCAGTCCATGAATTACTGGCGGGGTGTTGGTGTGCGAGGTCCGTGCTCACCGAGTCCCTCTGCAATTACTGTTACACGAGCGATCACTGTGGCGACGTCTCTTGACATGGTACCACGAAGAAACTACCGGTTGAAGGAAAAAAAGCAGAAAAGCAGCAACCATCAGCACTGCACCTTGGTGTGCTCGCCTTTTTCCCCTCGCGAGGCGCTCCCTCCCCTCCGACCCCGGGACCCCGTGGCTCCCCCGACGGCGGCAGCGCCTGGGGCAGGGGGGTGGGCAGGATGCGGCCCTCGGGTCCCTCGGTGGGCTCCTGGGGACAGCATCTTCAGGGAGAAGGAGCGAGCGGAGCAGTGCGAAGGGAGGGAAGGAGGGAGGCTCCGAAGCCGCGCTCAGGTGCGGGCTCCCGGCTTCCCGCGAGTCCCCGGGGGGCTGCGGGGGCCGCCCCCGCCGCCATCCTCGCCCCAAGGGGTGACAGAGGCGACCCCGCAGAGGAGAGAAGCGGCTCCGTCCCGCCGCCCCGCTGCCGCCCTCCCCTCCCCGCCCGCCCCGTCTCACCCCCGGATCCCGCCCCCGGAGGCAGCTCTCTCTCCCCGAGGGAGC
>VXAL01003860.1:0-178747 GCA_013399475.1 Chauna torquata | reverse complement strand
GCTGCTCGGACGGCCGCTGCTCGGGGCGCCGGGGCAGGGCGCGGGCACCTGGGCCCGCTTCGCCCGCCTGCCCTACCCGCAGGACCAGCTCTTCCTCCACGACACCTTCCCCGACGGCTTCCTCTGGGGGGCGGGCAGCGCCGCCTACCAGACGGAGGGCGGCTGGCGGCAGGGCGGCAAAGGCGTCTCCGTCTGGGACACCTTCGCCCACCGCCCCGCGACGCCGGCCGGCTCCGGCCCGCCGGCTCCGACGGGCGGCGACGTGGCCAGCGACAGCTACAACAACCTCTTCCGCGACGCCGAGGGGCTGCGGCGCCTGGGGGTCTCCCACTACCGCTTCTCGCTGGCCTGGGCCCGGCTGCTGCCCAACGGCACGGTGCCCCTCAACCCCGCCGGGCTGGCCCACTACGGCCGGCTGCTGGGCCGCCTGCGGGCGCTGGGCGTGGAGCCCGTCGTCACCCTCTACCACTGGGACCTGCCGCAGGGCCTGCAGGACGCCTTCGGCGGCTGGGCCAGCCCCGTCCTGCCTGAGCTCTTCCGCGACTACGCCGAGCTCTGCTTCCGGCATTTCGGTAGCCAGGTCCGCTACTGGTTGACCATGGACAACCCCTATGTGGTGGCCTGGCACGGCTACGGCACGGGGCGGCTGCCGCCCGGTGTGCGGGGCGGCCCACGCCTCGGCTACCGGGCGGCGCACCACCTGCTGCAGGTAAATGGCGGGCGGCCCTGGGCGGGCGGCGGGAAGGGGCTCCCCACTGCTGCGGGGCCTTCTCCTCCTGTCGGAGGTGCCCCAGTGGCTCCTCGGCCCGTGGGTTGTGTCAGAGGGAAGGGTGCCCTCAGCCCACCCCCTTGCGCGGACCCATTGCCTGGTCAGCTGCTGGTGCGGAAACCAAATTGGCGTGGAACGAGGGTTGGGGCTGAGTGTGCCTCCGGCTCCCTGACGGTGTGCAGGCAGCCAACTTGGGCCTCATAAGCTGGATGCACGAACTTTGGTGTTTGTGGTTATCTTGAGTTGATGGCAACGCAGCGAGTTAAAACGTTCTTTGTATGCAATAGAAATGTTTAATTCTGCCCTCCAACGTTTGCAAATGCGTGCCAGTTCAGTGTCGGCTTACAGTTACTGTGGAAATACTTAACACGACTTTTGAAGAAATCCAAGCATTTGATTGAAAAACATCTTACTGAGTTTATGGTAGATGGTAGAGTTGGCAGAAATGTCATACCGAAAGATGTTTTTGACAAAGTATGGGATTTTTTGACAGTGTGAACACTTTTTGGGAAAAAAGACCCTCAGCTCCTCAGCTAGTCTAGTAAGTGGCATCAGTACTTTGCTATAAATAATTTTTATGCGGTGTGTCTATATGTGGTATAATTGTAATGTGTGCTGGAAGCACTTACGGATTCCTAGGGAGAATTAAGCAAAAGTGTTCACAAATTTGTTCACCAACAGGATAAAGGATTCAGTCTGTCCAGCTGGAACGGTATGGCCACTAAGGCGCGATCTATCGTACCTCGATACACATTCACAAACTCTGCTAATGTTCGTCTGCTTGATATGTGCTTACCGGCAGCAGTTGTGTTGCAGAGAATCATATATGAGATAAGTACATTGAGAAAACATCCAACATGTCTTACTCAACTTTTTTACCTGTTTCCTGCATTACTTTTGCATTGTTTAGTTTACAGGTATTTCAAGACAAAATATTGCTGGGGAAGATGTGGGCAAGATACCAGATGGCACTGAAATTCCTGGTCCCAAAACCTTTAAACTCTTCAGCAGCCCTCAGGGTGCACTTGGCCAAGTTTAGCGCTGTGATTGTACAGTTCACTGAACTAAGGGAGTACATGAGTAAAGCAATTCCTAGATTTCAGCACTTGCAGGAATAGCCCCACATTTTGCAGCAAGGCTTCATCACCTAACATCATTATGCTTTTTATAGCATCGTTCAATAGCTGTCGGTGAGTTAGTTGCTACACTTTGCATAGTTATTCTGAAAGCACTGGGACTGTGCATAAGGGTAAGGGCTGTCAGCTTGGTGCCCGGGGTGCAGAACCTCGGGAGCAGAAGCTTTGTTTCTCTCTTCCTACAGATTACATGCGACAGAAATCATTAGAGCTGCGAATGTGAGCACTCAGGTTCTCAAAATGAAGATTACCTTGGAATCATTACTTCAACTCCAAGGATGGTAGGCTTACTGAGATGGACTTTTAATGTTGTCTGTCACTTTATTTTTTTTTCTGAAGTGCAAAATGGGCAGTTAATGAGGCAGTTCATATTCTGTGTGGTTCTCCCCTCCGCCCTTTGTTCAATTTTAGCTTCAGACCTGAATTAGTCCAGGGCTCCAAGAACAGACAAATAAAGATAAACGCCAGTTTTGTCCTTGGCTTTTCCATAGTGCTGTCTGTCTTCAGTATTTATATCCCACATCACCACAGTATCTGTGTCTCTCATAACCTGAAGCATATGCTTGTTTTCATAAAAGCTCTGTGAAGAAGGAAAGTGCTTTTTCTATTTAACAAATGAAAAACCAAGGCACAGGCTTGCCTAGGCACTGCAGAAAGTATAATTAAACCAGGAAGGTTTACCAGTACTTGGTTTAGCGGCACAACCTCAGCATTAGTTTTCTCCTAGTGACCCTCCTTCAGCTCATTCACAGTTAGTAAACACTTCTTTTTATGCAACAGTGTAAGGCAGCAAGGTATCATTTTTTCCACGTTTCACAAATAAGGAACTGAAACACAGGTGCAATTAAGACCAGAAGTGCCCACTGATTGTTAGTGCTCTTTTCCTGGCATGTGGTTATTTTTTTATTGGTCAGTTGTACTTTGAGCTCTTCTACAAGTCTGATCCCAAAATCTCAGATCATTCACAGAGAAAACAAGGGATGTGGAGTTCATGGAGATCTCCCGTCTGTGACTCCTCCAGGTTGGAGTCTTTAGCAGAGGCAGAGATAGAGCGTTAAGGACAGAAATGTTAACAGCTTTAGCATTGTAATCCTTCTTTTCCTTCCTACATTTCCGTAGCATATTCATACTAGACCTTCCAACTTTTGCAAGCAATGAGGTAGGAAGCTACAGAATATTGCTTCTTTGACTACACACCCTGATGTCCACAGAGAAAGGACAGTATGTAATCATGTACTGAAAGACAAAATTATACCACATATGGTAAAAACATTGAGTTACATTTCCATGTGCAAATTAAATTTTCCTCTTACATAATTCTTGAGTGATTGACTTTACAACTTGATTAATGCTTTTTAATGGGTGTGGGGAGGTGCACCTAATTTTGTAGGTGACTTTGGTCAGTTGTTCTCAGGAGCTTATGCAGCCTTCGTTTGTATCAGAAAGCTGTGCAGTTGTTGCACTACCACTTCATAACATAACTTGGGCACACCAGCACAGCAGCAGTGCTCCTGGGAGATACAGTCCCCACAGCCCTATCTGTAAAGATGAGGTTGTATCATCCCAACAAAAAAACCCTTTCAGCTGCTCAAACTTCTGCTGCTTATGGCTTACGTTACCCAAAACATCCAGTCCCAGGCTTCTTCCTAATGCTCGTTCCTTCTCTGTGATGTTCTTGTCTTTTTTTCCAGTGAAATTGAGCTTGCAGAACGCGTTTGCTTTTTAAAAGGTAAAACCTGTCCTTATAAATGTTTGGTTCTCAGCAAATGAGTGGACTAACTCTTAATACACATGTTTTCTGGCATTTTTTTCCTTATTTACAATATGCAGACAGTTTTAAATGTGTTGTTTCTGCATTTATTCAAACCGAAGACCCTCATGAGTGGAAAGTTTAGTAGCTAGTGAAAGCTGATGTCTACTAATTTATTTTACTGGATGCTAATTGCATTAAGAGACTAAATCATTTCCTTTAAATTCTTGAAAATTCAACAGATATGAATGTGGATTTGGGGCTCTGTCTTTTTGAATGAGTTATTTATTATCTGAATAAATAATCAAATAAGGCTTTGATTCAATTCGGGTTGTTCAGTTCAGGGCTGGTGAAAACAGAGCAATGAAGTTTGATCTGATTAATGACGTTTAAATTTGGCTTTAATGGATTTCATCCTATTGTATTGCATTTTTTAATTACCTTTCATTTTTCTGAACTTCCACAGTTGAGTCATATCAGACTCCAAATGGACAGAGTAAGAGACACATTTTATAAAGACCAAGTAATAATAATAATGTAAAAGCACGCATAAGAAAAAAACATTTTATGGATGCATCCTTGGTTGGTAGTTGAGGGATGTTGATCAGTATTCACTGAAAACTACACCCTTTTATAGTATTTCCACTGACACTTGAGTTACTTTTGACATGTCTAAGCCCTTCAAACCTGCTAAGAAGCAGAGGAAGCCATATGCATTTATTCACAAAACAAATTGGGTAGATGAAGTACAGTTCATAAAGGTTGGCATTTTCTTGAGTGACCAGCCAGAAAATGTCATGCCAGCAATCTGTCATGTATATGATGCATCTCTTGTTGAGAGGGGTCGTTGTGTTATGTTCTGTTTTTTGCAAATGCATTTTTTTCATTATTGATTCACAGCATGTTGTCTGAGTTGAACATACTCGGATTTACTCAATATAAACAGCATTTGCAGAAACAGAAGACACTTTGTTTCCACAAAGAAGTGAGTGGAACTGCTGCTTGGAAACCAGTCACGTAGCAACAGAGTACTGATTTCCCTTCCCTTCCAAAACAAAAGGTAAGTACTCTTTTGTTGACCTTCAGTGTTAAACCTAATAAAGTGTCAATAATTGCGGCATAGGAGAATGGACTTTTCTTGGTGTGTATTGTTTCTTTCAACATTCAGAGAGCCATCAAACTTTCACTCAGCGCAAGTGGAATGATTTTGGATTTTCCTGAAAGTAACACAGTTCATCATAGTTATAAAAGAACATACAGAATTTTTAGAAAAAAGAAGGAATAATTCCAAGCAACAGTATTTTTTTTTCCCTGTTCTTGCTTTCTTAATTCAAAGAACAAAAAACAAATTGGTTCTGTTTCCGGTTCTAAATATCAGTCTTTTTTTCACTTGAGTATCATATATTTGCAAAGAATTTACTGCAGTAGTGATTATACTAATCACTAATCATTTGAATTAAGTAGTTTTCAAATACCAGAGATGACAAACAAATACAGTCAAACCATAAAGCAAATTCAAATCAGATGCTGCTGTTTTCTGTGCCAGTAGCTAGGGTTGGTTATGCTATGTTCACAAATTATATTTACAGCTGTAAGTTGACATACCTTTCTGAAGCTTTAATCATCAAAAGAAAAAAATAAATGGAGTCTCATTTTAAAATGTGGTAAACAGAGGAGTTTTGTCTTTCACTGATACTTATTTTATTAAAATTAGCTCCAAAGATAGAATATATAACTTTCCCGTTGCCATTTCTACCTGATCGCATACACATTTGCAAAAGGAATGTTGTTTTCAAATATTCAGCTGTAATGAAAAAGCAGTTTGTTGTCTTTAAAGAGTACTTTGACCCTTAGTTATAGAAATATCGTGACTACTTGGAGAATAAGGTGGTGTTATGGAAAAGTAAGAGTGGACTCCCTCAAGTGTATGGGTTCTATGACTTGAAAAGCTTTTTAGAGATTATAGAAAATGTTATTAAAACTCAACAGGCAGGACCTGGAAAGGCTACACAAGTTACTGAAGTGGGATGGAAGCAGAATTTGTGTGTTCTCTGTGTGGAGGACTACCAGGTTGAGCCCATGGTCATGTTAAGTCCCTCCTCAACTTCTTGTTGTTCATTATGAGGATGAGGATGCGTTATGAGGGTCCCTGTTCATTTTGAGGATTTTAGTGCTTAGTAGTTGTAGTTTTTATAGCTGTGAATCTTTGTATTTAATTCTTTAGACAGCCCCAAATCTGTGTTTTCACATCTCATTTTAAGTGCCACATGCCTGATTTTTAATTGTTGAAATAGCATTTGCTGGAGGTACCTAGGTGATATTTCTGGTTCCTATCCAAGGTAATCTGGTATGCTTCCTTTCTGAATACCATACTTTTCGTTTAAGATCAAAGTTTTTATTTAACATGTTGGGCAGGGCTCTGCTTGGTGTCAGAAAGATAATAAGTACCGATTAACAGCAGTTTAATGTAGATAAGGGCATTTAGATAGGAAAAAAAAAAAAAAAAAAATCACTTCTTACAAAGTTTCACTGGGTACGTGAGTGTAAAGCTGTCTGCTCCTTGATACTCTTTATTTCCCATTAATAAGACCCCATAAAATATTCTTGGTTCTCTCTCTTCAATGTCTTTCCTCAGTTAGAAGAGGTCCTGTATTTGTTACAGTCTGGGGGGACTGAAGTGAAGGACTGTGTAGAAGGACTCCTGTTACCATGCATTCCTTTGTATAGCAAACTTTTCCAGTTTCCATTTTATCTTCTGTGGAAGGTTTCCAGTGCTGAACGTAGTTGATGGACATAGTTCCTACTCATACTTAATGATATTGTTGGGACCTGGAAAATGAAGCCTAGTCTCACTTTTTTTGCATAATAAGATGTGTGTTTTAATTTGAGATACTTTGCCATTTTTCAGTCCCTGCCTTTCCCTTTTGACTGAAGGCAAGGAGCTCTTAGTGCTTTCCCCATGACAGGTCAAGTAGAAGAAGCCTCTATTCAGCAACTGTCAGCAGATGAAAGTGCGGAAACACGGTCTTTTCTGTTGAAAATGATTTCTTCTGTGAGGAAGAAATGTTCTCTGGCATAAGAAAGTTGCTTCACTCATCACATGCCCATCTTCTAGAAGGTCAAATTCTGATCTCTCTTGCTTTGGTAGAAGTTAAATCAGAATGGAACTGAGACAGTTTCTTGGGCAATTACCTTAGCTTATTCCTCACATTTATTAACTCTTTGGGTAACAGCATCTCCCTCCCAGTCTACTCTGAGTAACAAAACATGTTTTTCCCTTTTTTTTTTTTTTTTTTTTCCAGAAATACAGGCAGTGAATATGTCTATTATAGCTGATACTACCACTGGCAAGCAGCGACCATTAGAACAGTGAATAGAAAGCACTGCAGCACGTGGGGATTTGGAGACGTTGCATTTTAAGTATTTTTGACTAAGATACATATCCTTCTTACACTGAGAGGAGCAGGAAAGAACAAACAGATGCATGTAGGTGCTCTGTAGTTTGCTTAGCTCCAGCTTGTGGAGTCTTGTGATTTACAGTTTGTATTTGGCAGAGTCTATTTGAGGGCAGTTTGCTAATCCTTGCAATTGAGCATGTGATTTGTGTGTTTGGTTGTTGATGAACAGTTAAACTGCTGAACTTAATGTGAAGGTGCGAGGTTGATCCTGGCAAAGTTTTATAGAAGCCAAGAAGCCAGCAATCAAAGGAGCATTCTTGCAGAGACTTGTAAGTAAATCTATACAAGGAGATTTTCTTCTTCCTTTCCATGATGGTAAAAACAAAGAAGAGGAAATGATGGAGAAGTGCTTCTGAAGAAGCAGGGGACATGACCTCCATATGCAATGATGACAAGTTGTAGAAATTAGAGAATGTATGTTACCTATTTTAAGTACTAAAGAAAAACTACTCATGCTTGAATATCTGCCTGCCAAAGCTCATATAAGACTGTCTCAGGTAAACTTGTGACTGCTGATTTTAGATTAAATCTGAGAATATGAAACAGAAGAATAAGGTTGTAGAAAATGTATCAGGATGTTTGGGAAATTACTGAAATAAGGATTGGACAGATACTGAGGGAGAAGGTGACCCATGGAATATGACCATGAATATAAACATGCAGGAAAAGACTGGCTTCTGGAAGAGAAATAGAGCTGATTTTCTGCACTTGAGAGAAAATGTGCCAGCAGAAACAGAAGGTGGGTTGTTAAGAAGAGTAGCTGACTAAACACAAGAGGAGAAGACATGTTGGCCGTAGCCAGGGACTGGAGCTTTCAGAAAAATGGGATGAGTAGCAGACAAGTGATAACAAGGATGTAGAAGAATTAGATTTACGCCAGTGCTCTCTATAAATACTCCTGGGCATAAATATCAATGAGAGGAAGAAAATTTAGAGTTAAAGGATAATATGCACACACACAAAAAAGGGTAAAAATTCAGTATCAATAAAATTAGATTGGCTATTGGAAGACATTGATAGCCCTTGGAGGACTGAGTTTCTGAAATGGTCTTTCAGTGTTAATGGTAGGAACAAAAATCTTACTTTAAGACAACTAGATCAGTTTGAGAAAAGACACTTGATGCATTTGGTGGCAGTGGAGGTGGCAGGACTTGTAAACCTGTATTCTCCCTCTTCGCTTGCAAATTCGTAGCAGAATGATATATGGCATAATTTAAACTCTGGGAATGTAATTCAATGGAAGAAAAATTGCAATGTGATATATATTAGCAGCGAATGTAGTTTGTTTAGGATATTGGTGATAGCAACTTACTTCTGGCTTGCTGTAACAGCTTAAACACTACTCTGAGAGCACAAAACACCGTAAAAGCCCTGGCCTTCTGTACTAAGTTTGTGGTATATCACCCTGGAGATTTGGCAGGGAGGGTCCTTCTAGATGTGCACTGGGGTAAGTAGGACAAAGTAATTGAAGAGTCTCTGAGTTTGGCCGCACTGAAGCACATTTGTGTTGCTTCATTTTTATGTTTAGTCTGGGAAGAAAATAGCATTCTGTGTTAAGGAGAACTGCAAAAGTTTAAAGTTTACTTTTGTTTGGATTCTGAACAAAACGATACTCTAAATTTGCCCAGTGACTGAAGTCTTTACAGATGCTGTTTGCAACAGCTAGCGTAGGAACCGAGGGACTGGGAGTGTGGACGGTTCCAGGGCAACCAGGGCTCTGTGATTTCTGTGTGATGGGAAGCACAGGGGTTTTTGCACGTCTCAGGATCCGGCCAGCCCGGGAGCCTGAAAGGCTGGGAGTGCTGTGAGGCTCCCTGCGACGTGCTGTTGAGCAAGGGGGTGAGCCATGCACATTTCCAATGGGCTGTCACTTTGGTCTGCACATGATAATTTTGATAGTTGCACTTTAGGTCATGATAACAGTTGAGCTTTGAGTTCTGTTTTAGTCAGCTTAGCACACCTCTAAAGACAGCTGAATTGTTTAAAATTGGCCAGGAGAGATTATACTGTGGAAATGCCTTGTTATTTTGTGAGTCCAAAAGTCAACCCAGAAATCCTTTTGTAGGTTAATCAGTTTAATGCCATTACTAAAGGCTAGAAATTGTTGGCACCACTGGGATTATATCTCTCCGTACAAGTTTACAAGATATTTGCTTTACAGTTGGGAAGATAGTAGCATCTGGTTTTTTTTGATCTTGCTTCTAGAAAAGACAGTTGGGTGGGGAGAGGGGACAGACTTGTAGCTGTTGGTCACACACTCTGATAAGAGCTCGCTGTGATTTTCCGATGCCTTTTTCTCAGTCAGCTTTTTTCTCGTTCTTTTGAATATGCAATAGCTCCACTGGATCAGTTGTTTTCCAGAGCTGAGGGCAAAGTTTACTCGGTTCATTTATTTAACTTTCAGCATTTTAAGAAATAACCTCATTTTTGCTGCAGGCTTGTAACAAACATAGCTATTGATTAATTATTCTGATTTTGTTTCCTTAACTCAAATATATAAGGAAATGATAGAATTATGTAGCATTTATTTTCTTTTGAGAAAGTTGATTGGGAATATATTGCATTGTCAGGCTAAATGATGATTTTTTTTTTATATTGTGTAAGTAATAAAATTTTACATAAAAGTCAATCCAATAATTCTAACCTTAGGTTTGAAATGAAAGTTCAGCTGGCTCATGATTATTCAGTGATGACACGCTTGTTGTAATACACTTATTTCATTCTTCGTTTCTTTTCCTGTCGTAGCACAGTGTTAACTTGGGTATATGCTGTGTTTGGAGGCAGAGTTTTCAGGTCACTAATCTGAGTGAAAGGCCACCACAACAGCATGGCCATCATCAGTTACATGTCCCATGAGGAGGCCAGAAAGAGTCGTAACAAAAGTGTGGGGTGATAAGAGAGAGGAGTATTAGGAAAATGGACAATGAATGAGGAGGTAGGGAAATGTGGGGTGACAGGTGAGTTGGAATGCAGGGGGATGGGTTTAGGAGAAAATACTGCCTTTTTGTGTGCATATTTAGCAGTGAAAATTAAACTTGATGCGAAATGAGATGGCCTGGAGTCCCCCAGAGGTGAGCCATTCTCTGGTTCATTTTTATTTATAAATGTCATATGAATTTTTCTGGGGAAAGCTGGCTGGTGATTTAACGAAATCACAAACCATGCTTCACAGTGATGGAGCCTAAATCCAAGAGCCTTTCTTGGCTTTTGGTGTTCCGCTTGCTGTCCTCCCATTGCTACTAGCACTGGGAGGTGGGGGCACTGAACAGCTGAAAAACGGAAGGAGAGTTGCCATGTTAAGGCAGGGCTTTTCAAAGGAGCTTCAGGAAATCAGTGAGAATTGAATTTTCCTTAAGCTTTTTTTGAGAATCCTGTCACTTTCAAGCAGGTAAGTAAATTACCAAGGTGAGTAGATGTATTCCTTGAAGAAAATGTGTATTCCCATATTCATGTAGTACGTCTGCCATGCCAGGTGTAGGACCTTGGCAATGCACTGAAGGAGCTCTTGAACTCAGTTTATTACGCCAGTTCCCTTCCCAGCCATGACAATGCCTCTCCTTTTGAATGAGAAGGGACTATTGGGGTATAACAAGCAGGGCAAGGAACAGAGCTGCAGGAATATGGTCCAACTGCAGTTTTGTTTCCTAATAATATGCTTGGTACAGTGAAAAATCCCTTTTTTTTTTTTTCTTCATCGTTACCTGTCATTAGTGCCCCCCATGCCCCTGTCATGCCAGCTAGCCTTTTCTCAGATTCCTAATACCTCCTGTGTTCAGAAAGTAATGTAATGTAATTAGAGCAAGTTAGAAGGATCTAAAACTTGTGCAGCTGGAATTTGCTGATTCATTGAAGTTAAAGTATTTGAGAGAGATCCTTCAGTTTCCCCAAAAAAGTTGAGAACTAAGGGAAGTGAAAATCCATCATTTTATTTTTACTTTGCCATGAAAATTCTTGCTTTCCCATTTTGGTGTGTTATTGAAAAATTTCATTTTGATATGGTGAGTCAGTCAGTCGTTTCATACACTGCCTTCTGTATTCTTCCGTTGGACAAGTGCCCACTGCTTCAAATTGGGTCAGTTTACCCTTGTGAAATTGCTATATAGCCTGCTGCAATATGACTGACTTCTTGAAGCTGCAGATTGATGCCTTTTATTCTTTGATGAAAGAAATAAAACAGTCTCAGAGCTGTCAGGGCAGAATTCTTGCACCATAGCAGTTTCCCTGTGTCTCGTATCTGTCGCTGGGCTGCTTGTGCCACTTTCATGTGAAACTGTAATTACTCAGTCATTTGTCCCACTCCCCGTCCCTGTTTCTGGCAAATAGAAAAGTGGTACTTGGAGGAGAAGGTTGCTTAAAAGGGGGGAGAATTCCAATAAAAGCAGCAACAAATTGGCACAATTGTTCTCAGAGTCTGGATATTAGAACTAGCAAACTGCAGCACAGAGCAGCTCAGAAATGGCATTTTTCCATAGCACAGCTTAGGGTAATGGTACAGAGACCACTGTGAAATTGGTTGGTGGTGAAATGGTTATGGTAGCAGCATTGTAAAGGAGGAGATACTGGTTCTGGCTTGTGTGATCTGATTTTGGACATTCTGGCCTGCTGGTCAGGAAGGAATTTCACCCAAGTTATATTGTCAAGGAACAGTGATGTTTCTGGTTCAGCCTCCTGTTTCCCCTCTCTCTGTGCCATGGAAGGTGGCCAGGATCCCAGGTGCCTTTGGGTATTTCATCTAAATAGTTTCCCTTCTGTTGCAAGGATTTCAGGTTCTGATGATATCTTCATTCTCTCCTGTTTTATTCCTGTGGCCCGTTGTGATGTTTGGAGCATTTGGGTGGTTTTTCTTGCATTAAAAAGTTTCAGGATTTGTTTTGTAGCTCATAATGCCAGAAACATGGGAAAGAAGGGTCGAATAGTGAATACTGTGGTGTAGTGTCTGGGGCTAAAAGCTTCCTATACTATTGCAGGCAACTAAACGTGATGATCCATATATCTCCTTTCAATTTTTTGCTGCTGGTCTGTTCATTTTGTGGGAGTGCTTCAAGGGGGAATATTTTTAGGAAGGAAGTGAGTATGAAAGTGTGAACTACAAAGTGGGAGAGGAATTGGAAGGGGTCAAACATAGATTGGAGCATCGTGTTCCCAATGTGGGAAAGGACCTGGAGAGTCTGGAAACAGACTTGCGGGGCACTAGCATTTCGTATTCATAGGGAATAGTAGACCTAAGACCACGTAGAAACGCGTGAGCTATTTAAGCATCTGAGGGAAAAAGTCATACTGGGAGGTATGCAGAGACAAGGGAGTCAGTTGGTATGTCAAATCTGTAGAGTAATTTACCAGAACAGACAGTTAACTATCAAAGAGGCCTCCTGTGACACTAGCATTGACATTGGACATAAAAGATAGAAACAGTAGCAATGACAACTGCCCAAAAAGCTGCCAGGAAGACTCAGTTTTTCTTGCTACATCACTGGTTGTGTAATAAAACAATTTCAGGTTTCTAAGTGGCTGGTGCAAGTAGCTGAAATCTTACGGGAGTATTGCAGAAGAAACTCATAGACCAAGATACATTGCAGGAGACAGTCTTCCTCATTTGGAAAGAGACTTTCTGCAGTGTTTCTCTTTTCTGTGGTGCAAAGACTTTTCTGGTTAGACGGCTTTTAGTGGTTTTCCTGTATTCAGTCAGTAAAACACAGCGTATCTTGTTTTATCATGAAACATGAATAATGAAGCATTTTTATTTGGCTCATTTTGCATGAGGATTTTATAATAGATGTTGGAATCTGTCCTGAGATGGTACTGACACTCCTTACCTATCTCTAATAATAATATGCAAAAGAAGCTGGTTCTTGAAAGACATCAAAACTGAACTCTGTCTTCTTGCCAAAGTCAATGACTTGGGAAAGTTTTGTAATTTTTTCTAGCATTTGTCCACATGTTGGATTCCCCCGCTCATATCAAAGGTGACTGCTTATGCTTTTTTACCCTCTCCTGTCTGACATACATAATTCGTCTTCTCAGTCCCATTCCCCTTGACAGCTTCATTATCCTCATCATTGGCTGTTTTTTGTGTCTCCTCATTCCCAGCACAGAGGATTATCTTCCCTTTAGTATTTCTGAATGGCCAGGGCCCCATCCTTATTTTGCAAGATTGCAGATCTTTCAGAATCTTCTCAGGTTATTTCTTGGAATAATCTGCTCTTCCTAAAATGCCTACTGCTCTTTGACTGAACTCCTACACACCTTTGACTTTCTTTCTGGTTAAAGAAAGAAGGATGATCTTGTATTGAAGACAGACAGCTTAGTTGAGAGCTTGGATTTCTGAATCTACTAAGAATAGGCAGAAAGAAAAAGAGGTAGTATTTTTTAAGATTAGTTTTCACGTGTTAGGAGCTTTGATACTGCATATGAGGGCCAGAGAAAAAAAAGAAACATTAGGCTAAGGAGAGCTACGTCTTGTGTTTTGAGAGGCTTTTCTCATGTTCCAGTATTTTTTATGGCAGTGACCATGTAAAAGTATACATGTGAAGAAGGTCTTTGATTTCAAGCAGAGGAGTCTCAGGAGCAGTGTAAGTTTGCTGGATGCTGTGTCTGATCTGAGCACTAGCTCGAAGTTCTCTCCCCATCTCCTTCAGTTTCTCTCTACTCAAACTTCTGTACTTGACTTTTGTGTTTCTTATTGCAACAAATCACTGAGTGATGGCCTTCTTTTTGTGGCATAGTGGGAGGAGGAGGATAGGACAGAGTAAAATGAAACTTTGCAGTTTAAATAAGACATATGCTTAGATAGGGTCACTTACAAAGTTATACAGATATTTTCAGTAGATAGCAAAAAGAAAAATCCAAGACTGTAAATGTGTGGCTTAAAGCCTGTGAGAAGTTTCAGTTGTGGGCTAGGAAGGAACTGAATACAACTCATAATTCATGTTTGCTCAGAGATAGGTGAGGGACTCATGTCTTAGGTATGTTTATGGGAAGAACCAATGGATGGAGAAGATCATAATTCAAAACTTACATAAGGAAATGGTTTGTTATGGCCAATAAGGTGCAGGAACTCATTGTTGAAGGAGGTGACTCAGACCAAAAATTAGGCAAAGTTAAAAACCGGGACTGGTAATGAATACAGATAACACCTTAAAATGATTATTCATTTGAAAAAAAGAAATATTAATGCTCATCTTTTCAAGTTTAAACTGATCCCACTTAGAGATCAGTATGATGCCTGAAGGGCAGAATATCCTACATTTATATAAGAGGCTTTCACATTTTTCTCTGGAGCACCTTATTCTGGAACTTCAATTGACATGAGATAGGTTGGACAGCCTGACCCATTGCAGTGGTTCTTATATTCTGTTATTCTTCTACAGGTGTGAAAAACCCACTACTTTCTTGGTCCCCATGTTATGTTCCTGGTAAAATTAATTACTGATCCCACTGCTGAATATTTCACTATTGTTTTGTGCTGTAACTATGCATAGGTTTGGGAAACACCAGCCCAAACCCTCAGTCTTGTCTCCCAAAATCTTTAAAGGCTAGAATATGTCCAGAAGACAGTTAGGCAGTGTACATCATTCTGGAGCGTGTCCAATGAAACCACTGCAGTTCTGTGTTGCTGGAATGACACTGCCGATCTAAATGCTGAAGAACAATGTAGATTATTGGAACTGTAGCATGGTATGGTGGTTTGGATACAGATAAATGCCTTTCCTAGCTGAAAAAATTGGCTTCATTGTGCTGACTGTGAAGTGGATGGGTTAACTGAAGAATGGTCTGTGAGATGTGCAAGGAATTTTTTTGTCAGCTTGTCTCCTCCAGATTGAGGATGCAGGAGGGCAGGCAGGGAAGAACAGCATGCCTCATCAAGGGTGGACACAGCCAGTACAGAAATGGTGTTTCACAGTTAGTTGGCCACCAGCTCTTGAGCTCCACTTCATGGTGCTGACAGGAGAGTTGGATGGAGATTAGAGCCTGCAGAGTCCCCACATTTGCTTTTGTGTATAGCATGAAGGTAATTTGTTGGTATTGGCACTGGGTGCAACTGGAACAATCTTCAACCAGCAAAGATTATCAGTAGCAAATTGTATTTATCCAACATCTGAAAAAACAGTGTTAAACTACCTGGGGTTCATGTCCACCCTGAGTTACAGCTGACGGCAGCAGGGCATTTTGCTACCTTGGTTGAGGCCATAGCATGGAAGATAGGTGCTGCCCCACAATTTACCAGCGTCACAGTGCTGTCTTCCGGACAGTGTTTGCATCAGCTCTGAGACACAGTTTGGCGTCTGCTTGGCTTTTCAATACTTGGCTTTTCAATAACCATTATAAAATGTGGTCTAGTGTAAAGATATTTCCCTTTAAGTGGTTTGGCAGCACTCCCAGTGATCCCAGAGGGAAGAGCAGCTAGGACTTGTTCTCCAGCTCTAAGCTAGCTGTCCACTGGGCTGACCAGGGGTATAGCTGTGTGTACTTTGGCTCTGCACCACAGCTAGTGAGTGAAGACACTGACTTAGCTGTACTTGGCTCCCTGCAAAACTTTGGCATAGACCTGCATAATTTGAAGCGAAGAGTCAAGAGCTTGAGAGTCATACAGCAGTGCTGTGTCAGGGCTGGCGACGGCCTCTCCCTTGCAGGCTGGGGAACTGACACAGGGGAGAGCAATCATACTTGAGCTAATTTTAGACATTTTCAGCACAGACATGTATTTTTGAGCTCACCATCGTAGGGTCCTTTTACAGGTAATGGAGAGAAGTGAGCGTGGTGAACCTCATCCTAAGAACAACAACAACAAAAGATTAGTTTTCGCATTTCTATGGGGTATAAACAATCCATGGTGAGAAACTCAAACCCTTTTTTTTTTGTAGACAGGCTTTCACAGTCTAATGAAAGTGTGGAGAGGTGGGATGGATGACAGAGGACAGGAGTACTAGATGGCTAGTTCAGAAATTGGCTTGAAGTACTTTATGCTCCTGTGACTTCTCAGATGGTGGACTCTGCCGTATGATCTGGATCATATGCAGATTTTGCTTGAGCCTCATGTATTTCAGGAATGTGGTATCTTCTGCAGATTTGTGGGAAATCCCATATCTCATACTCTCCTCTGTTTTTCCTGAGCGCTCATCTCAGTCTTCTGACACAAGGAAGCATAGAAAGGACATCAATACAGTTCACCCTGGCAAGGGCAGTCAGCAGCACCTACTTGGTCTTGTAAAGCTGGAGCAAACAAATGGTCATGGTTTTCCATGCAAGATCTCATGGATAATGAGTAGTCTTATCCTGTGGTTCTTCACTTCACATAAGGAAATATAGGACAGGGAAAGACGCATAGCCATCAGGTAGTGGGGAACTAAAGAAATCTACTTCCAAAACCAATTATTGCTTTTTGTCTAATTTGTCAAGAAGAGTGATCATGTTGAGCACTGAGTTTCATAGACAGGAAGATTAATGAAGAAGAGACTTAGATGAATGGAAGTAAATACCAGTGCAATGGACTCAAAACATTGTGAGCTTACGGTATCAAAGTCAAGGCAGACCCATCTAATAGCTTTATGTGATAACTGATTATCTAGAGAAAGAAAGTAAGATATACCTAATCTGTATTTCAGTAAGACAGTTGAAATGGTGGCACATGGAGAATTACTGTTAAGATCATGAGGATGGGAATTTTTAGCAGTAACTAAGAAATTGCTGAAGAGAATATTACAATAGGTGGCACTGAAAGTAGAAGCATCAGACTCAAGGGCAGTTCCTAGCTGAAGTTTTTAATGTATTTTAACTCCCATGCTTTGGCACAGAGTAGGGTTGCACTAATTACAGCATGAGCTAAACTTTAGGAAATGTCCAGTGCAAAGGATCACCAGGATAATAAACAGATAAACAGAAAGACTCATAAGAAATTTTGGGTAAGATAGGAACTTGCTGATCACAGCATGACCATAAAATGCCAATATAATCCGGCTGTGACAAAGTCACATTTGTTTCTAGTCTATATCAGGTGATGTTTCCAGCAGAGATGAGGAATTATCTTTCTAGAACATGGCTTATTTACCTGAGTGAGAACACTGGGAAAGAATATACTGGCTTTCTATAAATAGATCAATGGTAGAAACAAGTGAAGGAAAATAAATGTCTAAGGCAAAGAACCGAAGTGTTTAGAATGAACATGAATAAATTTAACCTGAAAATTGGAAAAAAATTGGTAACCATTTGTGAACTGTGACTTTGCGGTAGTCTTCCAGAGAGAATAGTATGAACAAAATGCCTAGCCAACATCAAAGTGAATCTGGATCAAGTTATGTTTGTAACATGTACGTGCCCATGGCAGCAGGGGGATGAACCACATGTCTTTGAGGTTCTTCTTAATTTTATGATGCTGATTTGCTAATCACTGGCAGATAGCAGGCACAGGATCATAAAGGTGGTAATAACTTTTTGGTAAAGTATTTTTGTATTTCTGTGGAAATTCTCTAAAGTCAGAATTCTTCTTTCACAGTAATATGACTCATCACATTCTTCTGGAATATTGTATCGTTTAACAAAGCTTTTCCAGTGCCTTGTTCAGAATGTTTTATACTTTTATGTGAAATCTTCTATTGGGTCCACAGTGACAATGCAGCAACAGATTAACCATCATCATGCAGGAACCTGGGGAGATTCGGAATTAGCAAGAATAACTCCTATTCTGCAGTAAATCTGACTTGTGCTTCAAAATCAGGACTCTGCTTTCTTTCCCATTTTTTTCCAGCAGCAGAGTCATCCCGACTGGAGGGATTATGGAGGCAACCCTCTCAAAGCAGCAATAAACTTCTCTTACTTTATGTATGTATTAAGTATATTTAATTAAAGTGTGCTAAACTATGTACTTTAAATTGGAAAGGACCAATTAAAGACCTAAAGAATATGGTTTGTCTCACTTTACTTGAGATGTTACGTTGCACATATTTACATCTGAGCTAGTTACCTTATGCTCCATTTATGCTCTGGAGATACTTTTAGGGTATGGCACTTCTGAACAATTTTAGCCGTGTGCGTTAAGGTAAGATAAATTTCCACCTGAAATTTCCTGATTCTCTCCATGGAGAGTAAAAGAAACCCGGAGCAAACAGTTCCATCTTTTTTACACAGCATGTCATGCACTTCTGGAATGTATTGTGGAAACAGATTATACCAGCAAACTCAAAAAGGGAGTAGAGAGATATGTGAACAGTGGGTCCACAAGCAGATACCAAATCCCTTTAGCAGGCAGGAACGTACCCTCTGACATCCCAGCCAGAACAGTGTGGATGCCCGGGAAGTAGGAGGCTAGATCTCAGAAAGTGACTGGGTTCACTTGCTCTCTTAAGATAGCATCATGTCCTGCTGCCTTTGTCGGAGAGTATTGGGCTGGATGTGTTGTTGGTATGACCCAGCAAAGCATCCCTGTTGTCACAGAATCGTAGAATCATTTAGGTTGGAAAATACCTTTAAGATCATCAAAGTCCAACCATTGTCTCTATATTCTGGGTGCCCAGTGGCTCATTTGGTAATAAGAATCTAATATATCTAGTGCATTTGATTATAGATCATATCCTCATATCCTTCAATTATTTTATGTTTCAAAGTATGTAATTAAAATCCCTACTTTTTCTTCAGTATTTCTTTCTACCATCTCTGCTTTCTTGCATCTCGCTAGTATGAAGAAAGTGGTTTTTGATTGCTATAGATGGAGCCTTACTTTTCTCCCAAGTGCTCATTTCTGGAGAGATGTTCTTTCTTCCCATTAAGACAATAAAAATGTGTACGCATGTCTCTTGCAGAGTATCTTAGCTCTTCTACATCAGCATACATTCATGTGTGAAAAAGCTTCTGGTGAAAATCAAAATTCAAAATTCAGTTAATGCAGGGAACAAGAATCTCTTCTATTTCCTTCCTTACTGTCTTCCTCCTCCCTGCCTTCCTCCCTTCATCTCTGCAGAACGACTGGCTTTTCAAGACCTTCGGACCCATATTCAGACCAACTGTTTGCTTTCCATTGATGTTTGGGCAACTAGCTAATTACTGAACTGTGAGCTGCTGTCCTTCCTGTAGCATCATTGATTGAACCAAGGTTTCATGTAAGCTGTGCAGTCTCTGAATTTTTGAATATCTAAAGCATCATTGTGATTCAGTGTATCTTCTCTTAAATCCATATTTTTCTATATCCTTTGTATGACATGCTTATTGAAGGTCGTGTTGGCATAACTGTAGCTGATGAAAACCTTTTTCTCTAGGAAAAAAAATGCTGTACAGCTCTGTCACTACCTTACACACCATCTGAGGTCTCTCAAAATGAAAGATTATTTTCCTGTTGGGTTTTGATGAAAAATACAAAAGGTTTCATGCTTTTGTAGTGTTAGGCTGTTTAAACATGCATCTACAGAGGAGTGTGTGTGCAACGTTAATCTCCTAATTGTCTCCATTTGCTGCAATATGGTTTGTAGCCTGAAGTGATTTTGGAGTTCCCAAACTAGATTGTTTTTGGATGAAGGTAATCTGGAAACTGCTCAGCAGGAGCACACCCTGGTGAACTCCAGCTGCTAATCAGCTTCTGGTCTGTGGGGTGTTGTAGCTACTGAGTCCTCAGCACCAGTTATTTGGCTCTGCTGTTCTGTTGGTAAAGTAGATGCAGGTACTATGGCTGGAAATTAACCAGCTACATATTATAATTATATTAGGCACAGGGATACACTTAATCTCCCTTTCTATCTAACAAGCCCAGAATATATGTAAGACATCTGGCTGCTTGCATGAGCTTGTACTGGTCTGAAAAACAAAGACAGTATTTAAACCCAAATCGGTCACTGGATTTCTTGCTGTTCCTGCCCTCCACTAGTTAAGCCTGAGATGTCATTTGCCTAGGAGTGGGACTGTAACAGGTACTTAGCTAGTTTACAGAAACCTGTGTGGCTCTGAGAGTGTTGTGATGGATTTTCATGGAAATCTATTGAAAGGTTTTGCTATACCTGTATAGCACTTCGGTCAATTACTTAGAAACGAGGTGTTTCTCCAAATTCTGCTTTGACCTGCCCTCCTTTAAGACAGGCGATGTTTAAATGGTAACGTCTAGTAGTATGGCAGTGAGAGTACAGGAGCTGAAACAAGGGTTGCTGAAGGAAAAGCAGTTAATTAGCTTTTGCGACTATATGTATCAAACCAACACATGGCCTTTTCTTTATGACTTAGACTGAACAATTGCCCTGACAACAATCCTCCTTCTCTTTTGCTGTATTCTGCCTTTTTTTTTTTCTTTCTTTCTGTAAGTATTGGATAAAAACTGTTTTAGGTCAGCTTTTACTGTGATTTCTGTTATGGATTGCGAAGGTTGAGATTGCAGTACATTGATGTAACAACTCCTCCTCCCATATTCTATATTGTATCATATAAAAAGTACAAGCTATACTTGTATATATACTTGTATATATACTTGTATATATATACTTGTAGCTATACAACTGTAGCTGGTATTTTTATATCACATTTTCTAACATTTAGCTTCCTAGCAACTATGTTAAAACATTTATTCAATATTATGTCAGCCAAACTAGTTAGATTCTTTATATACAAACAGGTGAAATTTGGCTGAATTTCTGCAGATAATCAACAATATGAACATTATGCTTATAAAGTAAGAACTACATATCCTCTTTTACGTGCTTGTTCGTTGCAGTTTTCTGTTATATAAGATTCCACCTTTTAGCTCAAATGGAGTTTTTATTACGTTTGCAGACTGCAAGAATAAAGCAGGAAAACTTTCATTTGTACGCTTTTGAGTTAACACGCATCTCTGTAGCAGAGCAATTTTATATCTGCCATTAAACACACATTTAGAAACAGACATAAAGAGACTTATTCATATCTCAAAAGTGTATTTTCATGGTTTCAGCAGGCTTTGGATGAGGTTCTAAATGCATTTCCCAAATCAGAGGAGATATAAATTGAATCCAGTTTAATCTGTGACTGCAGTATAGTTGAAAGCTTGTAGAATAACCTGGGTAAATACACGTAAATTATCCTTGCCGCTGAAGAAACTAAAAATTTCAAATTCTACCCTCCTTTCTCCACCCACAATTGGATGTCCCGTTTTCTTCCTCCATCACTTACTGAAGTCTGTTGCAACTCTGTTGCTCAAGTCTTTAAAAATGCCATACCCCAAGAGTTTCTCTTGCCCCAGATGAATCTCATTTTCCCTTGCCTTTCCTTGCACTGGAGTTTCTCTCTTCTCTTCTGAGTTCTGATTTGAACAGCTCTACTTTATCTTCTGGGCAGCTGCTGGGAAGCGTGTTCATTCCGCAAAATAAAGGTGTCTGGCCAAAGTCTGCCTCCTCCAGTGACTGTATCCCGCTGATGAGGCATACCTTTGTTGAGTAACCGGTTTTAATTCTTCCTCCAGTTTCCAAGACCTTCCTTTTGTAGCCAAACATCATGGAAGCAATAACATTAGGAGGAATTATGGCTAGTAGTAGTCAGTGTATTAATTAAAACTTTTCAGGTAGCCTAATGTATTTTTGCAAAGAAGGGCAGACCGCTGAGGCATCAAGCCCACTAGGGTATGTGTCATGCAGTTCCGCTTGCCCTGTCCATCTGCTTAGTCCTATGATTCACCATGTCAGCCTTGCAGGGGTTGTTGCTGGTGTAAGACTTTCAAAGTGAAAAGTCTAGCTTGGGTCCTGTGACATACACTCTTCCACAGTGTATGTCCTCACAGTAATAACTTCCTATGATTGCAAGGCTACCTCCTTAGAAGCTGCTAGGGCTAATAAAGGTGCGCACATGGACAAGCATGTGCCATCTGAGAAACCTAGAGTATCCTTGGATACAGTTTACTTGGACAGATAATAATAGGACAAGGGGGAATGATTTTAAACTAAAAGAGGTGAGTTTTAGATTAGATGTTAGGAAGAAATTCTTCACTCAGAGAGTGGTGAGGCGCTGGAACAGGTTGCCCAGAGAAGCTGTGGATGCCCCATCCCTGGAGGCGTTCAAGGCCAGGCTGGATGGGGCATTGGGCAACCTGGTCTAGTGGGAGGTGTCCCTGCCCATGGCAGGGGGGTTGGAACTGGGTGGTCTTTAAGGTCCCTTCCAACCCAAACCATTCTGGGATTCTGTGATCCTGCCTAGCCTCCAGCTGCCATTCCAAAAGGCACAGGATTCCCGCAGGTTTTGTGTTGTATCTGTCCATACAGATGTCTTGACCGTCCAGAACATCCCAAATGGTGCTAGGTGCCTCTGTGTAAGGAACTGAATCTTAGGTTGCAAGTGGGCATTAAGGCTTCTGACACCTAATGCTATGTGTCAGGATCTGGAGCTGATTTACATGATACTATAGCTTGGTAGTAGCAATAGCAATACTGTATTTACTGGGCTATAATCCCCTTTTTTTGCTAGTCTGCAAACTGTGAGCTATCATTCCTGAATCCAGCAATGATGTTGTGAATCCTCCTATGGTTTCTATGGATCAGGACCAAGCAGTGGGTCTTCTTGGAGCTGTTAGTTCTTTTTTGCCTGGTGTAGCTACATGATAACCTGTATAGGTCTAAGGGTGATCCATAGTTCTTTCTTCCAGGGTATAGCTATTCCTTAACTTGCTCAGCACTTAATATTTTTCTTCTATTTTGTACAAATTATGAAGTATAAAAAACATAGGTAGGATTACAGCTACAGGATGTAGAGCCAAGTTCAAAATTCCTGCAGCTGAAGGGGACCACACAAGAGGGGTTCCCATGAAGAATGACAACCTGCCTTCTCTGTTGCAGTTGTTATGTAATTTTTTGTTTTTGCAGTGCACTGTAATCATTGCTTTTGTGGCTTGTTTTACAACCGACTGGACTTCAGATGTTACAGAATACTTTGTTATCAGCACAATTATGCAAAAGCTACTCCAAAAGTCACTGGATTAAAATTAATGTAGTATACAGTTTCCATGATTTTTGCAACTCGAGCATTACTTGTAAAGGAGCTGTATAACTGAAATCACACTATTCAATCAGTTCTGTTAAATGCACACAAAACAGGACTTTTCAGGCAGGTTATACATAGTGAGATAGTTTATAGTGATTGCTGTATATTGAGTACGCATACAAACACAGCTGGATCTCACATAAACGGTTGCAGACTGATTAGAAAAAGAAGGAATAATTCCGTATCCACATCTGGTCAAATTATAATCTAAACAGTTGTCTGAAGATTGAAAACTGGTACCATCATATATAGAGTGCTTATCCTGATGACCTGCTTTGTGCATCCATCTAGAGGACTGGTTGGAACTTTCTGTCCTGTTCTGTAGCCCATTGTCTCTGATGCACAGCTCTAATCTCAGAATGATTAAATTTAGTAGCCAAGGTTATAGTAGAGTAAACTCAGGTTATCATTTCATCAGTGACTGAGCTAGATTTGAACAACCCAAATATTTGGTTTTAAAAAAAATACCTTGGTAGAGATTGCAATTCAAGTAAGTCCCTTTCATCCTGGGTCGAATTTGCCTGTATTATAGTGCAGAGCTCTGATCCAATAATTTTGTTTTGGCCTTGCTTAATGATGCTCAGGTTTACCCTGTATGCAAACACCAGAGTCTTATTACATGCCATTGTCTGTCTGACAACCTGAGGTTTTTGCAGTCACTAAACAATATTGCTTACCTCATGACTGTCATTAATTTGTTTGATCCTCATTTATTTGGTGCTGCTGTGGTATACGATCAGCTACAGCTTGTAATATATTGGTTGCACATATGTTGCCTAAATTCTTAATTCCTTTACCAACTGCAGAGGGCCAAATGCCTCCCTGCTACCCACTGGAGACTTCCAGTTCCTTCTTTGGTGTTACTGCCCAGCAGTTGCTGTTTCTCCCAGAGGAACTTGCAATGGGAAAAGCTGTCCACCAACACATTCATCCAGGGCTCCAGAAATACCTTCTGATCCCATTTGGTGGGTAGAATACAATCGAACCACCATTGCTGTGGTGGTCTCGTGCCTCTGATTGTCACTATCAATAGTGATGATGTACCCAGGCACGACAGCAGTTCTGTTTTGTTGTGAGATTGATAAAGTAGCTATCAATTTGTATGTGCAACCACGGAGCTGTTATCTTTGGGTGCTGAAGAGGGATTGGGGTCTAACTTGTGTAGTAGAAATATTTACTGTTGTACACATTAAATAGTTCTGTATCTATTATTTAATGTCTTCTCCCAGAGGGGACTACCTTCCATTGTTCTAGCCTCGTCAAAGTGACTCTTCTTGTGAACAAATAGGATGAGGTCCCCATGGTATGCTGTGGGGACCACCTATTGTTCATTCTTCTGCTGAGCCTACACTATTGATATTCTTAAATATGCTGAGTTTGGTAATTACACCTTTCACCCACTCAACAATTTCTGGATCATCCCATTATGTTAGTGCTAAGTCTCCCGGGAGCATCACATGCTCCTTTTCATACAGAGTGAACTGACTGCCTTTCCTTGTTTTTGTGATAACATGGCCTCTCCTCCTTCTGGAGGGGTGACGGAGTGCAGATGAAGTGGCCATGCTGGAACAGCATTCCCAGTGTGGCTGTGCAGGCCTTTTTTGAATGTTGAAGAGGTCAAGTTTTGTTCTGATCTCCACTCCCATTGCTGCACCTTCTTTAATAACTTGGTTAAAGGCTTAATCATGTCTGCAAACACAGATATTAAATCCTAGGGAAAAATAAACAAACCCGGAAGACTTGTAGAGCATGGAGCTTCCTATTAACTTTGCTCACAGTTGGTAAGGCGATTAGTCTACTCCTAAATATTTTACTCATCTTGTAGCCCTTGGCCTGTTCATCCATTCACTTAGAATTGTGCTCCCAAGGTTATGGCTTGTGCTTGTTTAGTTAACTCTTTCAGCTCTGGCTGCACGCTAATGCGTCAGCTGTTCATGAAATTATGTGGATTTGATCAGCCTCTTGTAATTTTTCCCATGTTTGGATGATAAGAATATTGCATATAGCTGGAGCACGGTGAAGTCTTTGGGTGGTAGATGCATGTAAAGCAGTACTGGTGCCCCGTGAATGTAGGGGGAAGTTATTTCCAGCCTTCCCCTGATAGCAAGATCACAAAGACAGCATATGCTAAATCTGCTATTCCAGTTCCTGGCATTTTTGCTACAACAGGTGTGGTTTATGCTCAGAAAAAAATCATTGCTCAAAACCAGTTAACCAGTAATTTCTGTTGTCTGCTTTTATGATAGAAATGCCCAATCTTTGTGAAATTAGTCATTGCTCCAATAAGCTTTTCTCTGTGGTCTGAGGTTATTTTTACTGCCTCTGTTTCTGATGGTCAGGATCAATAAACACTTTGGCATGAATACTCTCACAATCTAATTTCTTTTGGGACCATAGCTGGGGAAAAGCCTCTACCCATTCGTTTCTAAGTGACCAAAGAACATCTGGGGCTTTTAGGGCAGCACATGAATGTACCTCAGGAATAATTTCTGCCTGCCTTTCTATCAGCTCTTCCCAACTCTACAAACATTGATTTGTCAAATCTAGTATCAGTTGACGCTCTTGTGAAAATGGCATGACAGGAGTTTCTTGCTGTCTTCCTCCTGGGAAATTCTTAGCATGAAGCTGCGCACAAAATGTTCCAGGAGCAATTACATACTTCAGTAGGGCCAATTTATTATCCACAGCTGTGCCCAGGATAAGATTTTAGGTTAATCATTCACACCAGAGCACAGAGCTCCTACTCAGGGTGCTTTAAATGCAGGGATAGGGGTAATGTGTAATCTGGGTTCTTTAGGGTAATGAGCAATTTGGGTTCTTTATTCTGTCATTTCCAACCAAAATTATAGATTGTCTTCAACATCTTTCCGATCTGGGTTGTTGGTTTAGGTAGTTAGATTAAGTCCAGCAAGCAGAAATACCTTTTTGTGACTTTCTTGTCTGTCTAGGACACATACTGATGATGGGCTTTAGTCCTATTTGTTTCTACCTCTCTCTCTTGCTAATGTAATTTTTCTTCCTAACACACAGTTTTAATTACACAGAATTAGCCTTTTTTGTTTGTTTAGCTTTTGTAAACTTCTCTGAGACTTTCCAAAGCAATTATCTTCATGCACTTCTACAGTTTTTCCCTAGATCAGACTACTGTCTGTGTACCCACTGAACCATCAGAAATACATTCTTTCTCCCTGTGAAACAGTTGGGGTAAGAAACATAGTTCAGCAGTGTATAGAACAAACATTTCCAAATGGCGTGTTGAGGGGGTGAATATGCACAGATGGGTGCATTAGTCACCTCTTCCAGAATTTCTCCACATAAAGGTATTGAAAATGTTTGCCTTTTATATATTCATTTAGTTCTTTTGAGTCTGCATATTAAAAAAAAAAAAAAGTTTCTTTTTTTCAACTGATGTCGTTAAGAGTGTATATGTTACTGTGGTTGTCTCCCTCACTGTGAGTTGCAGAGCAAAAGGTTTATCTGTCTTCTCTTCTGGCTTCTGCCATAGCACAGGGGAGAGTTGCGAGTTCTGGAGCTTTCAGCTTTTGAAGCACTGTTCTGTAGCCTGAGAGCTTCCTGCAGGAGGTACTCTGCTCCTTCCTCAGCTGTTTTGTTTCCCTCTCCATCCACTTTGTACAAACCTTGATGAGACCAAAGGCTTGAGCCTGGAATGGATGCCTTCTCCTAGCCAGTGCTATTACTGATTCTCTCTTTTCCAGTTGGTTTTTAGCATCCATTTAATCTCGGTATCTCGGTGCTCTGACTGGACATTATCTTGTCAGTTTTATATATTTTATATCTGTATTTTATATATGCAATATGTCAGTTTTATTTGAGTTTTCTATGCTTACTTTTTGTGCTCACTACTGTTTCTAGCACCATGTTACCTTCTCTCCAACCAGAGTGTGACTTAAAATCCTTTAATATTCCTTTTGCTTTTGGGGTAATAATGTATTCAGTTGCCACAACCTTTACCATTTTTCCTGTTAAGGGTTCCTCCAAACGCATGGTGCTTTTTTCATCCTTTTTATCCTGCATATATTTCCAATGATTATCAACTCTTGCAAAATGGTATTATTATCTTGGTTTGTGCTGTTGACAGCAGCATGTGCTGTTCTTTGTACTTGCTTTTGTGGTTTACAGCTAGGTTCTCCATGTCTTTTTCCTTCACATCTTTTTTGGCAGTATTTTGTGTACTTGAATATGTCAGCGACATTGGAACCTGGCCTGTCCCCAAGAGGTTCACGATCTGGTAGATGGCTTTACAGGTCAGTCTCATTTCTGGAGCTTTTATATGTTTATGTAGCTCCAGTACACACAAAACAATTTTGATAGCAATGATTATATCTTGGTCTTCCCTTAAATACTGCCTGAGTATTGTGTCCCAGATTCCAATCAGAGTTAAGTCTTTTATCAGGGGCTAATTTAGCTCCCTTCAGTACTGCAGGATTGTCTCTCAGCTTTAAATCACTCAAACTGCTCTGTACTTTTATCTTCTTTTTGTACTCTGCTTAAGACTCTCTCATATCTTTAATATGCACATGGGTCACAACATTCCTTGAACTATTTTTGTGCAGTTCCGTAATTAATCTTTTCTGTCAGAGGTAACGGAAAATGATTAAACACATCAAGTGTCTCCGAAGCATTTGTTGTCAGAAATAAAGCTATTTTTATCTTGTCTCCCATTGCTTCTCAAAGTCAGATGCTGCTTAATTCTTTTCCAGATGACCTTTATATTTTCAGAGACTGTTAAGTCTCATGAGACTTCTAGCTGCTTTCCCAGCCCACTCGTCTCTTGGTGCTTCAGTTTATTCAGACAGAATGTCAGCTCCAGCGGGTCGTGCCAGCCTACCTGTGTGATGAGTAAAGGGAAATAAGGACTTTTCATCTCACTCTCATCTGGGGATTAAAAATGGCTTGAGTGAATCGTGGCCTAGAAGCTTTCCCCTTTGCCATTCGTGTGAATTGCTCATATGCAGGTGATGACAAAAAAATAGGTGAGATGAATTTTCCCCTGAAGGTGTATGGCTGAGTTTGCACAGTCCAGCTGCCATGCCACAGGGCTTCCTGCCGAGCCAGTTGTCGTTCAAGGCAGGATGGGTCTCAGAGAGGCTTAACTCAGGGCTTGTGCCATAACATCTAGGCTTTTTGTACTTCAAAGGAGTGGTTTCCTACAGCGGTCATCTGAAACAATGAGATCAAGTGGGCTTTTGGTTTCCTTTTCTCACACCACAGTCACTTTGTTTATCTCCCCTGCGTCTCTTTCTGTGATAACGTTCACTTATGCTTGATTCCTACATCTGTACAGTACATGAAAGTACAAGTCTTCCCACACTTTTGGCTGCTATGAAATTCAAAATCAGAATGTAAAAATAACTCTCATCTGCTTCCTTGTCTTTTTTTTAATTCTTCTACTAATATTTTTGGACCACCTGCAATGCATCTCGATGGCTGTGGCTTAGCTTCATGCTTTCAGGTTACTTTCTCCTTTTTATTCTAGTGCTAGCAAAGTTCCTCTGTTTCACTTGTGTATGATGGGAAGAAATGGTGTTTTAACTGCTGTGCCCTCAGACAAGCATTTAATGCCATCTTTGGTGTTTTTCTCTGTAGAAGTGAGTGTCATACCAAGCAGAGGCATTGTTCTGGAGTGAACACACTGCTCTAGAAGTTAAGGTACCTGGTTTAATTTTTCTTCTTCTACATGTGTTATATCTCTGCTCCCTATTCTCAAAATAGGAATGGTATTGCTTCCTGCCTTATATGTGGCAGGCGTAAATTCATTCATGTTTGTGAGGCACCAGCATGTTACAGTGACCAGCACAGTGGGAAAAACTCTGACTAAATTGCACTAAGAAAGGAATTGGAGCAAAAGAATGTAGTTCAGGTCCGTTATCAGCACTTAAAGCTAGAATTGTAGCAAACTGTTCATTAAGTATTTATAGACGGAAAAATGTTCAGTTAGCATTCTGTGTACCATTTACAAGTCTAACTCTGGTCCCAGGTTGTTGAGATTGATCAAAAATACCAAATTTCTTGAGTCAATCATGTGGTATTGTTGGATAACAGACTCTAAAAAGAAACATAGAAAAATACGTGTTTATGAAAAATTAGAGAGAAAAAATGAAGTTATGAGATGAGTAACATATTGTCTATAGCAAAGTCTTGTGCTTTAAACATGAAGATTTTGTCTTACCAGCTTTGGAATATGGGAAAAATCTTAAGCAATTTCTAAATTTCTGTATCTGTTACTCAGTGTTAAGACTATCATTTTCTTGTGAAAGAGAATGTTTGCCCAAAGACTGTATGGATAAAACCTACTTGACTTTGGATCTAAGAGTGAAACGTTATATGAAATGTTACATCCTTTGTTGTAGCTTTTGATGATACAGGGAAAAAAGTCATTGCATTTTTCCCCTTCTTGGTACAAGACGTATAATGATGCACTAGAGTTTCCCATGCCATTCCAATAATTATACCCATTTCAGAAGGGCTTTTGATGTAGGACTGAGTAATGACATTTTTGTTGGAGATACGTCGGCCTGGTTTCTAGCAATCAAAAATCCTTTGCACATTTTTTCCAATTAACTCTTCGCTTTGTGTTGCTAAATTAGTTTCAGTAACACTTTCCTATTCAGCTTCATTAACATGCAAATAGAGAGTTAATACTGATAGTTCATCTGAGCATGGAGAGCAGGTTATTTGTGCAGTTTATTTGTGAAATGAATGATATTGTTATTGGTTCTGAACACACACAAGTAAAAAATTAGACAACTTATTTTAGAGGAATGAACACAAATTATTGAATCATGATGTTCCCAATTATAATTCTTGATTTGCTGTTGTGAAGGTTATGCATCGTGATAGACATAAGCACTGAGAACTTACAGAATGTTACATATCAGTGCCAGACTCAGAAAGGTCTTAGTGATCTTGGGCAGGAATTTAGAGCAGTCAGGCAAACAAATGTCTGTGTATTACTAACATGACTTTACCTAATGATTCTTGGACTGTATAGGTCTGTCCTGCAGTAGACTAGGATATGATTATGTCAGATGATTGTGAAAACTGCCTGTGTTGAATTATTTCTGCTGTCATTGCAGGAATTTGGACTAGCCCATGCTACAGCATTGCAAGGGGCTTTTCTGCCTTGGAAATGTTTGATACTTCATCAAGGCCGAACTCAGGCATTATTGACTTTGACTCACGTAGGGATCTCTATAAAGCTGATAAAACATGACCAATAGCAGAGTTTCAGAGACTGAGTATAGGTAGAGCATAGTTTGAATAGGTATATTGTGTGGGAGAGTGGTGGGAAGAAGGACACATCAACTTGAAAACAGGTCTATGCCAGAGTCTGAACCATGTGTGAAGTAGAGAAATATGGATGTGCTTAGCTAAGGGCAAGCTACATCTTGAGCCTTTTTTTTCCATTTTCATGATGATAGAAAACTTAATATTTTTTTTCTTTTTTAGTGATGTAAGCATTTTAAGGGTAAAGTATATGTTTAAAAGCTTACCTGACAATATGTTCCTGAAGAATATACAGTAGTAAGCACAGAGAGTCCCCATACTAACTGTCAGCTTTCCCAGTACCAGCTTAGCTAGTCTCAGAAGTTTCAACAGCATAGGGTAGTATCCCCCCAAAAGGTGTTAGTCAAGTGTTTGGTATCTAGCAATATGTGCTACTGTCTGAAAGCAAGTAATAATGACAACACTACCCAAATTCAGTGGCCTGGAAACTAGGACATAAGTTGTAGCAGTTAGTTCTGCTCAAAACACATGGGTGATTGCACAACTCTTCCTAGAGCCAGTTTGTAACCAGCCTTTTTTGGTAAGTTTTTCCAGTCAAGCCAAGTGATCTGTCAGCACCGCACATCTGCCTGAGCTAACAAGGAACAAAGCAAGAGCCCTCAGCAACTTGCAAAACCAGGGACAAAGAGTCAACATGATGTGTGTCAGTAAAAGTACTGAAGTGTGGATTGCCATGATCTTAATCCTAGTTGGCTGTGAACTAAAAATGTGTCATATGGAAGTCACTGAGATGAGCAAGTAAGATTTCAGATAAATATAAAGTAGTTGATAGTAGGCTGGTTTCTACTTTTTTTTTTTTTTTTTTTTCTGTATAAGATCTGGGGCACTAAACTCCAAATATATTTAGTAGACATCTAGGAGGTTTCAGCTGTCCCAGCAAAGGGACATATAGTGTCGTTTGAGCTTCCCTGGGATATTCTGCCTGGCCTCCAGTTGCTGCTCCAGAAGAGCAAGGTCTTCAGGTTCAGATAAAGCATCTCAACAGAGTCTGGGCACCTCCATTAAATCCTACCCCTACTCCCTACAGCTGTTGGGACCTAGGCAGTGATCTTGCTGATTGCCATGATGTGGCAGCTGTACCGTACCAGTGAATCACTCTCTTAACTTCATTAAGCAGATTGAGTTGAGTGGGATCTTGTTAGCTCCGTATAGGTAGTGCCAGCTGGAGTGGCAGCTAGACGTCTGTGTTTAGTCAGCTGAGTGGAGCCTGAGATCTCCATAGTCTACAGTAGGAGCCTGGGCATCAAGGTGTCTTCAGCTCAAACTGAGTCCCACCCTAGCAGTGGGTTTAGTTTGCCTGAAGATAGGTGTATGTGCAAATTATCATTCAATACATCCTATAGTATTCCCGGCGCTTCTATGGGGCTGGCAGTTGCAATTTAGGATTTATGGGAGACAGAGAGCTTTCTGAAACTGCAGTTAGAGGCTGGAATACTCTGAAGTCTCTAAAACTTCACTTAATTTTAGGAAAATGAATCCTGTCCCAGATGTCCATAGAGACTCTCTGTTATGTCACTGGCTTCTTCCAGCTTTATTTCTATGCATGTTTGAACTACCCCATTCACATATGTCCACTGAGCCTGGGTACTATAATGCACTATATTCTATGTTCAGCTGGTTTATTATGGAGATAGTATAATTCCACTTTGACTCTGAGCGAACTCCAGGAGGCAGACATTTGAGTAGGCTTGTTCTTAGCTGCTTTCAGCTATCTGTAGATCGTAAGTGCTGTCTAAACTAAATAGTAGGTTTAGTCTGTCATCAGTGGAGAGAGATGGACTCCCAAAGAGTCACTCATCCTGCATATTTTAGCCACCAGTCTTCTCATTTTCTTTACAGGCAGACTAGATGACCAGCTTAGAAAACGAAGTTGAATGTCATAATCCCGCATTTTTACACTTCATATTTTTTTGTGGCTACAGGGTAGTAAACAGGACCTCCTTTTCTGTGGAAAGGGCTAACCTGTGGTATTCCCTTCTTCCTTGCTTCGTGGCAGAATCAGAGATGCTAAAATGCTGGAAGATCTCTCTCTGTGGATAGGAGTGGGGAGGGCAGGAGTTATGGGACAAGTCCTCCATGATCCTCGAGCTGCTATGTGAGCGGGCAGTATACTTGTAAGTGCAGATGACAGATGAAATTTTGTGTCTGAGAGTGTGCATGGGGGTATCTTAACATTTGAGACAGGAAGCCTGGCGATAAGTCAGGTCCAACAGAGGAAGAATGTATGTCACTTTTGTGAGGCAAAATTTGGCTGTGATCTGAAAGGAGCTAAAATGTGTCTAGGACATACCTGTAAAGCCAGATGATAGCGTACTTGTAGCATGGGTATAAACGTTCCTACTGTAGCATTAATCCAAGTATCGTTGATAACAACAGTGGCCTCAGTGTGGCTGCCAATACTGAAGGGAAAGCTAGGTTTTGGAGTCTGTACGCAGGATCCCCACTGAATTTGCACTGCAGCACATTATTGCCACACCACTGCTATTTTAGATAGAAAAGGCCAAAACAAATAAGCTACCCCTGCCATCCCGTCTTTGTTTATGCTGATGACACCCAGAGAGAGAGGCTGGGATGCAGAGGCACCTTGTGAGAAGTTCAGATTGGGTTGCAAGGATAATGTTCTGAAATTGTGCCATCAGTAATATTTCTCCAGACATCCCTCGGAGTTGCAAGTGGTGACACATTTGTTCCCAATGGTATTTTAAAAATCATATTTAAGGTGTTGGTTGTGTGCAGTCTTGGTCATGGTGCCTCACGTCTTTTGTTCTGCCGTCAGCATGATGGTGCTTCAGTGTAAAGTAAAATTAAGTCTGTGCCAGTCAGCTCTCGTTTCTTGTCATGAGACTTTGAAGTGGTTACTATATTTAGTTTCTCACTAGCATCAAAATTCATTGTGTTAATACAGACAAATGGTAGGATTGCATTGTGTTTATTTGCACTGTTGATGTATTGTAACTGAGAGCATGTATGTTAAAGTTTGCACCTGAGAGCTTGAATCAGGTATATGTGCATAGATGTGTACTGTGATATAGTTTCCAGGGTTGTTCTTTGGGTTTTGGTGACCACTCTAAAAGAACATGGGTTTGGTTTCCTCTACAGCCAGTGTCAGATTTGCACAGAGGTTTTATATACCCCATGATGACTCAGACTCAAAAGCAGCGGGTGTCTGTATGGGGGCAACTGAACTGAGCCCTGATTATCGATCTTACCTTTAGTTGTCCTTCACTTCCAATTGTTCTTCTCCCAGCAGTGAGAATTAAAATTCTGCAAGAACAGTAGAATGATAGAATTAATTATTTTTCTTAGGTAATTGTCAGTGTCTTTGTCAAAAAAGAATAATAATCTTAATTGTTTAATGTTCCTAATAAGGTTGGCAACTGGAAATCATTGCAGTTGAAAGCTTGAATGGCAAGAGTGTATGAAAAGAAAACTATAAACAACAGCTATCAATACATTAATGATAAAATTTGCTAACATACCAGCTGCATGGATTGGAAGATTGGCTTTCTATATGGCTTTTATTTCAGAGACAACTGAAAAAATGCCTGTGACATGTGACATTTTGATTAATAATCTGTCGTATATTCAACACACCTGTGAATTTGTATGGCAAGAATGGAGGTTCATGTCATCACAGCATTATATGAACAAATACTAGCTGATAAGTCTTAGAATGCAAATGTGAACTGGGAATAGTTATCAGGTAGATTTTATTCTAATGAAGATCTTGTATTTTTTACCTTTTTTATCAATGACCTAGAAAAAAGCATTACAATTTCTACTAATGTGAAGACGACACAAAGATAGGATGTTGATTCACACAGCAGTCAAAATTTGATAAGCCAGGTGCAAAGAAAAATATGTTTTAGATGGTGAAGGGCTCTGGAGATATCATGGTAGTTGAGATGAGCATATGCTCATAGTATAGTGCTATGGTCACATAAGCAGAAACAGTATATTAAATTATCTCTGGTTTTACTGCTGGCAAGACTACCACTGGCATATTATGTCCAATCCAGCTTCTGCAGTTTAAGATGGATGATGACAAATTGGAAGAGATTCAGAGGAGAGCAGTGAGAATGGTTAGAGGGCTTGAAACTACACCTGAAGATAATGAAAGGCTCCAGGAACTTAATCTATTTAGCTTTCAAAGAGACCATCAAGAGACTGTTTCAACCCACTCTGTAAGATCGCGGGAAAGAAACTTAGTAGAAAATATCTCCTCACAGTAACAGATAAAGTTGTACCAAGAATCAAGTGGTTGAAATCTGATGCTAGAGATAAATAACAAAATTTAATAAACTAAGTTGAATTATTAGATTAGTTTTTCAAGAGCAGTGATAAATTGATTTTCACTAGACATTTCTAAGTCCAGGTTGGTAGTTTTTCCTATATTGTGTGTTCTGGTTCAAACAGAAACAAATTCAGGGGTTTTGTTTGCCTTGCATTGTTTCAGAGATCTTAGTAGATTGTGAGCACAGACCTTACTTAAATATCTGTCAATGTACAGATAAAGTGATCTTCATGTAATGAAAACATCCTTTGAAACACATGTAGTTAAGTGCGTTTTCATTTTTATAAATACTGGAAATATGTACAGACTTAATAATAAAAGCTAGTAAAGATGTCTAGCTAACTACCAGAAGTGTGTTCAGTGTCTGGAGGTGTATCCCATAGAAAACTGCAATGCTGTTTTCCCAGAACAACTAGAGTTTTCCCTAATACTGTATTAATGAAAAGTTAACCTAGGTGTTTTAAACTGCTGGTGAATAAATAAGGCTGGACCCTCAAATGCAATATTTATGTGGTCACTACATGACAGTGGATGACACTTGGGACCAATTATAATACTTATAATGGAAGTTCGGGTGCATTAATTACAGTCTGTCTTTTCAACAGGCCCATGCTAAAGTCTGGCATCTCTACAATGATCATTTTCGTCCAACTCAAAGAGGAAAAGTGTCCATTGCCCTTAGCTCTCACTGGATAAAACCTCAACGTATGACTGAAAAAAATATAAAAGAATGTCAAAAATCCCTTGATTTTGTGCTCGGTTGGTTTGCTAAGCCCATATTTATTGATGGCGACTATCCAGAGAGCATGAGGAGTAACCTCTCATCTCAGCTGCCTGAATTCAGTGAAGATGAAAAGAAGTACATCAAGGGAACAGCTGACTTTTTTGCTCTTTCTTTTGGAGCTACCCTGAGTTTCCAGCTCTTGGACTCTCACATGAAATTTCAGCAGTTGGAATCAATAAGCTTGAGGCAGCTCCTTTACTGGATAAGCAGTGAATATAACAACCCCCCAATATTCATTGTGGAAAACAGCTGGTTTGTTTCTGGTAGCACCAAGAGAGATGATGCCAAATATATTTACTATCTCAAGAAGTTCATTATGGAAACTTTGAAAGGTAGGATTAAAGTTGTATTAATATGTTTGATAAAATCATTATGCAAAATAGCCTAAAGAGACTTGTTGACGAACCAGGCTGAAATCTAATTTTGGTCTTTAACATTCATGTTGGCATTTGTGAAATGAGACTCCAGATCTCTTTCCTAGGTTTGTTCTTTTCAGCTCTTGAAGACCCTTAATATCTGCAGATAGCATTTGGTGAGCTTGCTGCTGCTGTCTTTGAATTCAGTAGGAAAATTTCTACTGTCTTTGGTGGAAGGAAGTGCAAAACCAGTGTGAACTATAATCTCAATGGACTTAGGGAAATTTACTGTATTATTTATTAATAATTGCTTTCCATGTCTTAGATGTATGAATGCATATATACAAAACTTAAGAATACGTATGTGGAAAGGTAAATGCTATACAATAAGAGTTCCTCTGAAGAAAACATAAGGGTAAAAGAATACATTTTTAAATGAGAAATTGAAACCTTTTCATTCTTCATCTTAGTTTTGCCCTTGCACAAATGTTAACATTAATACAGTTCTGGATATCAATCACAATAATGTGAATTTGCATCAGTTTAAGGAGTTTATGTAATCTAAATTATTTAAGTTGCTATCCTATCATTTTTTCACAGTATGAGAAATACACTACCTCGTATGAGAGTTATTTTCTAATTTCCTATTTCCTTGTGGCAAAACAAATTCTTTCAATCCTGGTAGTCATCAGTAAGTTGTTGGGGTTCCCATTTCCACTTTCATTGTCTGTAATTTATTAATTTACAATTTAATAATTGATTTACTCATCTACAGTTTACTGTTCTGGTTTTAAAAACAGTATTATTATAGCTATTTGTTCAGACTAGATAGCCATTGTGTTATGTTGCCATTATCATGCATTCGACAGGCAAAAACAGCTTTTGTTTTATTCTCAGCACTCATGAGGATGCAGAAGAGTCCCACATTTGTTTCATCTGCTATTCCAGAAACCTAATTATAACAAATAAATTAAAAGGTGAATAAATACATGGGTCAGTGCATCTGAAATGGCAGTAATGGAATATGAAACAGTTACTGACTGTTACATGCACAGTATTACTAGTTTGCATGAAGTCAGATGAAGAGCTGTAAAGGCTTTGTTACCCATAATTCTGCTCCATTTATAAATTCCTGGACAGACATACATGGATCTGGATCTGCCTTTTAATGACAGCTGGCTGGAAACAATCTCAATTTATAGAGTTTCTTTCCTATTAATGTAAATGATAATAGCAACAACAACAGTGGTAGTGTTGTCATTGTATTAACTTGTGAATTCCAACATATGGCTAAACTTTTTACAGGAAGAAAAAGCAAAGACAGAGGACTAGATCTGCAGAAGGGACTTTGGCATCATTATGGTGAAAATTATTGCACCCACCTCTGCTCCCCATTAGAATCTGAAATATCCAATGTGAACATCAAAGTTCCCTATGCAGTACCTGGGGGAATGTAGTTAAGAAAGATACACAAAAGAGAGTCTTAAGTTGGACAACAGAAAAGACCAAAGACAAAGGCACATGTCACTTCTTTCAGAGACTTAGGGTATGTCTATCCTGTGCAATAAATCACTGTCATGTAGACATTCATGAACTAGTTCCCACCAGAGTCACTCCAGCAGTCATAGGACAATCAAATGGCATTGGAGTTATAGCACTGAGAAGCAAGGATTCTTAATTTGGACCCAAGGCCACATAGATGTGGTTTTGCTGCTTCCTAGATCTGACCAGTATCTCCGCCTGATACATAGTGTGCATGCACCAGTTCCATCAAAACTGCGTACTTCTGTGTCTACATTGCCAAGTAAGTGTAGCCCTATTGGAATAAACCCGTTGAGTAAAAAGAGAAGGTGTTGCGGGCCAGGTGTCCACACTGTGTGCATTCCTGAAGACCATCTCTGGTTTAATTTCACCCCAGAGGGACTCAGGTCATGCGTCCTGAGACCATTCTGTGATGTGAACCAAGGTGTGGTAAGCTGGGGCAGTCAGGAGATTTGCTTCAAAAGCACACTCCTGATTTCAACTGAAACGCTGATGTAGACATCTATTCTGACACTGCATGCTGTAGACATGCCCCATCATTTTTTTTTTTTTGGCTTTGGGAAAGGGCCTCTTTATTTGGGATTCACATCCCCAATTTTTTTTTGTTTAGTATTATTGATCTTTTTTTTTTCCCCCCCCAAATAACAATGAGGATAGAATAGAGTGACTAGAGCTGTAATATTAAGTAGTTAAATATTAATTACAGTTGCTAATTGGTTGGAGTTGTCTTCTCACATGGGTAGGTATCTAACAACTTACTCTACGATCATATTCAATTTCCTGCTCTCTCTCTGATACAACAAATACATTGATTGCTTTTTGTAAAGTTGAGCATGCAGAACAGGAGGGCATGAGAGCTCCTCTGTGCCATGTTGACTAGCCAAGTGGTTAGGTCATTATCTGTGGAGTTAGCAGGTCTGAATTCAGGGTCTTAAGGAGAACAGGAACAGCCAGGCCTCTGACAGGTCAAGACGAAGCTATTCTTGGGTATGTCTGGAGACAAAACATAGATCCTTGGGCAGCTTCCATACAGAAACAGGGGTTGTGGGATTCACCTACACCTCCAGGGTGGGACAGCAGCTGAGCAGAGGTTTTTAAGGATCTTTATTTGTTTTTTATGGGTCTGTCATGGTTCCTTGGGCTATTTCTAGACTAGTGAGCTGAACAGAGCATGAGCTGAAGTGCTGGTAGGAGACAGTCAATGTTGTTTAACTGTTAATCCAGTTCTGGCCCAGCTCTGGGCTGTGCAGTAGCTCTCTTCTAGGCATGCTGTGGGGGACTGCTCAGCCCAGGCGTTATTTCCAGCAGGTAGTATGGACAAGGCCACTCAGTTTCAGAAACAGGAGAGTTTAGCTTTCAGTCAGCCTGGTTTGCACAGTCACAGACACTAAAAAGAGGGCAGGTAGACAAAGCAAAAAAAGAAAAAGAAAAGACAGTCATTTTCATTGTATTTTTCCAGTAACGTGCAATTCTTGTGGGATGCTACTTTTGAGACTCTTAAACTTCCAAAGTTTTTTCGAGTTGCTTCTTTCATAGGTGACATTTTAAAGCTAATACATTTTTAAAGAGGGATTTGAGGAGAAGTTTTCAGGTGCTCAGGAAGTGCAGGAGTGCTGTGTGATGACTTACAGAAGGGGTGACATGCTGTTCAAAGAGAAATTCGGTTTAACAAAGTGGACCTGTACCGGCTTTTACTCTGCTGGTACAGCAGATGTCATCATGTGTATGTACAGAGGTTAGAAAAATACCAGCATGTGCCAAACATAAAAGAATGATGCCTTTAGGAGGAGAAGCATTTCATTTCCTTAGACATTTTCTCATGACCTGTGATAGAGACTGGGCCAAATTCATAGCTTATATAACCGCAGTTAATTTAATTGACTCGAACAGGGTTACAATGAAGAATCCATGTGGTCCTTCATAACTTACTGTAATGAGGTGCATTAATAAAACGAGGAAATGAAGATCTTGATATTCAGGTTCTCTGAAATACACTGTTAGTGTTATTAGGCTGGAAAATATTATGTTCCAGTTTGGGTTTACAGAAGATGGTGGGTAATAAAGATAAACTCTGCTGGCTACTGAGCCAAACTCAAGTTCAAAAGAACATTTAACAATGTGCTTAAATGCATTGCTGAATTAGGGTGGGTCTAATTACTTAATTAAAATAAGCACTCTCCTGCATGCTTTCCTGAAGCTGAGCCTTGCCCAGGAACATTTTGCTGAATCTCAGTGTTTAATACAACTAAAAGTGAGTATCATTTGGAATCTCAAAATAAAACTGTAATGCTGGCAATACTAACAGATGACAGTAGACCCTGAGTTTAACCTGCAAAATATGTGGTGTTTTATAAAAAACAAACAGTTGACCTAGAATGCGTATATGTTTTTAGAAACCTTTAAATATTTAAGCTGGAAAACACTGTGCCGTAAATGATGTAAAGAGACAGAATTATCAGTCAGTCTTCACATGCAGTCTTCCTGCATGATCCCTTCTACTTACAATCCGTGGTAATATAAATTCATCAAAACCCCAAAAGTGTTATCAGAATTTTCTTAATATAGATTAGTAGTAGAGAGGAAGGAGAAAAAGGAGTCCAACTTCTTTTGCGTACATAGTAGTGCTGCATTAACGACACTTAAGCTACCTCTGAGGGAGCTGCAGTGCGTGCTTTGCAGAGCGCAGCGCTGTGCAGTTACTGGCTCAGATGCTGCAGACTGTTCAGGTGTAGCTCCGAGGCTAAGGTTTGGCCCGCCTAATCGGCAGCACTGCTCGAACTGCTGCTGCACCACTTCTTTTTCTAAATCTGGCTTGTTTTAAGCCAAGCCTGGTACCTCTACTGCCTTGCACAGTGCACCCGTGCCCTGGCAGCCTGCCCCAGAGCATTCTGAGTGCAGCTGAAATATCTTCCCTGAATAGGCTTTGAAGCAGACCCTGAGATACTTATCTGACCTATCGCATTGTTCTTACATGTGAATACCACAAACATTGCTGATATAGCGTAATCTACACAGGAAAAATGAGCACTGCGATGAGTTTGGGTTTTGTTCTTTCCTCAGCCATTCGGTACGATGGAGTTAATGTGTTTGGATACACAGTCTGGTCCCTCCTGGATGGCTTTGAATGGCACAGGGGATACACCATTCGACGCGGATTGTTTTATGTTGATTTCCAAAGCCACGACAAAAAGTTGATGCCAAAATCTTCTGTCTTGTTCTATCAAAAACTGATAGAAAAAAATGGTTTCCCACCTTTGCCTGAAAACCTGCCCATAGAAGGGGTCTTTCCCTGTGGGTTTGCCTGGGGGATTGTTGACAACTACATTCAGGTAAGTCTGATGGTAAAGCTGGTAGGTTTTCCAGCCAAACCACTGAACAGGATCATGCTGATAAATTTGCCAGATAGAGTGTCTTTGCTGACATATCACCACAGGGCTGCAAGGAGACGGGTACAAGGCTTTTGTGGCAAACACTGTGCCTTTCAGTCTTCACTAGACTTTCTGTGTGTGACCAAGGAGATCCAATCAGATTGAGATACAGTCTAGAAAGTAACAGTCTAGAAAAACATATAGCAATTGAAAGGGATCTGATGCTCACCTTCCCTGGACATGTTACATGATCAGTTACTGAAGTCGCTCGTTTTCAAATGGAAGTTGCTTAGATCTGCTAAAGAGTGTTTCTGAAGGCCCTAGTCTACGGAATGGGAAGTATTGCTGCTTTTTCAAGTCAATGGCAATGTATTTTGCCCACTGTGGTACCTCATGTTCTAGAAAACTTCCTGAAAACTTTGTATTTACAGTGGTATGTTTCTACATCTCTTGCATGTGCATTCTGGCACCTTTGTTAGAGGACTTCTGTGTAAAAGAAAAGTAAATGATATTAGATTTAGATGAAATTTCTGTATTCCTTCCTTGTCATTTTGTGTAGTACTGTGTCTGACTGAGGCTTCAGTTCCCCTCGATATTGCCTAGCTAGTTCCTGGATCCAGTTCATAGCTCTCACTCTTTTAATTCAACTAAATCTGGTATTTCAGGAGAATCTCTCAAATTTTAAGACTTCATAGCATGTGTAAAAATTGTAGCTTAGTTACAGTTTCTTTAATAGTTCGGCTCTGTAATTCTCAGATGTTGTTTTGGCTTACAGGGCTCCTCTAACCACAGTAAAGATGTGCAGTTAAATTCAGCTCTGAGGCTGGATCCAAGAACAGAATTTTTGATTTAGATTTTCCACAAAGACAGAATCTTTCTTAAGGCTAGAGTATAGGGGGCTTGGGTTTTTTTGTTGTTGTTTTTGTTTGTTTGTTTGTTTTTAAATTTTCTTACTCCAAAACTAAGATCTGACTTTGTTCTCCTGAAAAATACTGCACCCTCCTTACCTGGTACACTGATTTCCAAGAAAATTCAGCAGTCATTATCCTCCTAGCTCTCAGATAGATTAGGGATTGGAAATGAAATTGCTGATTTGGAGATCAATAACAGCTGTAAAATTATGGAGTCAGTCAGCCTAAGACAGTTAAAAAATCCCTCCTATCCCCAAAACCTTCAAAGCTGAATATTTTCATTTCAAAAGGCCGTTCAAACATTTACTGCTATAAAGCTTAGGTTAGGTAGCGTGATTTGTAGATGGATCACAGTGGAAAAACTCTTTTGACAGCATTCCCAGAGTATTAGTAGAAATGCATGCTTTAGTAATCTACGAGGGACAATTCTCCAGAAAAGCAATTTCCTTCAGACATGCTGTTTTTTATTACTTTCTTCTATAAGCACAGTACTGACCTCTCCGGAGAAAATAGCAACTGATTTTCAGCAGCTTCTTTATACAGTCTGCAGAGCCTCAGCTACAAGTTGAACACTGGTTGTAGGCTGACACCTGCTTTTCAAACAGAAGGCAGGACAAGGAAATCTTAACTCAGGGGAACCTTGCACCAAAAAAGAAAAAAAAAAGAGAAAGGGACAAATAATATGTAGGACCAGTATCTTGAAGTTTGGATCTTTCTTTTATGCTAGAGTATGAATGAGAAGGCGATTTTACTTTGTGTATTATTTTAAGTAATTCACTTTTCCATTTTCTAGTCCTTAGTATGTCTGTGATACTCATTTAAGAGTGAAATTATAATTTTGCGGGAGCCTGAGAAGCTTATGTTTTATTGTCAGTGGTATGTCATACAGGCACTTCTGACATCTGAAGCCCTGAAGAGTTACAGGAAAACTGCATTTATTGTTGGGGTGACATATAGTGGGTTTACTCAGAGGTCTGAAAAAGAAAATCGTTCAGAAATCAACACCTTGCTGAAATAACTTGGAATTGAGTTCAATATGAGTTAAATAAAAAAGGATTTCTTCAGCAAGAAGGAAAAATTTTGCTTGTCAGCTGAGTTCGTGCTAAAAATCAAGTGCAGAGCATTACTCATCTTGCATCATAGTCAGGAAAAAACTGGACACAGAAATGATATTGCATTCATTATTTCTTTTACTGTGTTCAGGGAGTGGTCTTGAAACAGAAGCCACTGGGTAATTTACAACAGACAGGCCCTTTGGTATAGCCTCTTAATCTTGAAAGAAAAACATTTTTAAAATGACTGTAGTCTTCACTGCAGATCTGCTTCTCTGGAGATCTGTTGCAGGTTTAATGCCTTAGCCCTGAGCAATCCCTCATTTCCTGTAAGGAGTGCAGCAATCTGGAGAAGAAACAAATATGGTGACCATTAGCATAAGCCTATATGGCCAGTAGGATGAAAATGATGTATAGATTTGGTACTTTTGTGATGTCACGTGTTAGCAGAAGATTAATTCATTCATATGAGCCAGAGATGTTATCGTATCAGAGATGTGAGAGAAGTGCTGAAATCAGTGTTTTGACTTGTGAGGTTCTTTCAGTAAGTCATGCCTGATGGTTATGATGTTCCTACATAGGTAGAACAAACAGCTTGAATCTGGTATGTTTCTTATTCAACCTAGGTAGACACAACACCTGCCCAGTTTCTTGACCCTAATGTTTACGTGTGGGATGTTCACCAGACGAAGAAACTGATTAAAGTGGATGGAGTTTTCACCTCCAAACGCAAGCGTCACTGTGTTGACTTTGCTGCTATCAGGCTCCAGGTCTCTCTTCTGCAGGAAATGCACATCACCCACTTCCATTTTTCACTGAAGTGGTCTTTAATCCTTCCTTTAGGTAACCTTTCTCTAATCAACCACACACTTGTACATTATTATCAGTGTTTTGCTAGTGAACTTCTCAGAGTTAACATAACTCCAGTTGTTGCTTTATGGCAACCTATGGCCGAGAATCAAGAGCTTCCAGCTTCCCTTGCCAAATATGGAGCTTGGGAAAACCCAGAGACTATTCAGGCTTTTGCTGAGTATGCCAAATTCTGCTTTACAAGTCTTGGGGACCATGTAAAATTTTGGATCACAATGAATGAACCATCTGTGAAAAACTTGACATACACCGCAGGGCACAATCTGTTGAAAGCCCATGCAAAAGCATGGCATCTTTATGACAAAGAATTCAGAAGATCTCAGAAGGGTAAAATATCTATTGCTCTGCAAGCTGACTGGGTAGAACCAGCTTGTCCCTTTTCCAGGAATGACCAAGAAGTTGCTGACAGAATTTTAGAGTTCGACATTGGCTGGCTTGCAGAGCCCATCTTTGGGAACGGTGACTACCCGCATGTGATGAGAGCATGGCTTCACCAAAGAAACAGTGTTGACCTCTATAATTTCCACTTGCCTTCTTTCTCAGAAGACGAAAAGAAGTTAATCCAGGGCTCATTTGATTTTTTTGCCTTAAGTCACTACACTACTACCCTTGTAGGCTGGGAGAAAGAAGATGCACTAAAATACGACCACTATCTTGAAGTTCAGATGATCAATGACATCACATGGCTGCACTCCCCCAACAGAGCTGCAGTAGTGCCCTGGGGACTGCGTAAATTGCTCAAGTGGGTTAAATCAAAGTATGGCGACATCCCAATTTATGTTATGGCTAATGGAATTGATGATGACCAGAATATGGTGCATGATAAACTCAGAGTGTATTACATACAGAATTATATCAATGAAGCTTTAAAAGGTAAGGAACCGTAGGTGATTTGTATGTCACAAATACCATTTTAAATATATACTGTATGATAGAGTATGTTTTACTTTAAAAATGAAGTTTTATCTAGAATACTGCACAAATATTATTACAGCATACTTTTGCCTTCATTTACAACTGATTGGTGTTACTAAGCATAAGGAAGACTGATCTTGCACATATTCTGCATAACACAGCAGAACTTTTTGGTGGATTCAAGAGCTTTAGGTAGATGTCCTGTGAGTAGCTCCACATGTATTTAGTCATATTTTCTTCTTATTGCAACTCAACTGTTTTGCTTTGTTGCTTCTCTCTTCACTGGTGTGGTTCAGGGCTGGGTACGAGTTCAGTTCCTCAGCTGTCTTTGTATCTAATTCAGCCGTTATCCTGGCTCTTTATAATAGTTCAGCTGCCTACCTCGTTATGCTGTTTCCTGGACTCTTTCCTGCTATTCAGAACTCAAACCAGTCTTTTTTTTCTGTCTGAAAGATTCATAAATTACAATGTAAAACGGAGGCATTTTGACTCATCCTGTCACACAGCACAGATATTTTATAGAAAAACACAAGACCTTGATGAGATAATTTTTATACTGATGATTTTCTACATCTCAATGTAAGCTGTTGCAGTGGTAAATTACCTACTGTATATATATATAAATCTTATTTCTAGTGTTAATTTCTTTGCCTTCAGCTTTAAGCCATTTTGTTATGCATTTCCATGTATCGCCTGTGAGGTATTCACAGGCAGAAAATAAGCCACCTCTCATTTAACTCTCTGACAAATAACGCAAAGAAAGCTTTTTGTGTCCCTTACGATAAAACATGATTTAGAACCTTTCAATTATTAAACTTTGTCCTGTTTGCCAACATTCTTCTTGAGAGGGGTAAATCCCAGGCCTGGACACACTGTTCCTGCTGCAGCCGCACCTCTAGATGAAGTGGGTATAACATAACCTCTTACCCTTTTACTCCTCTTTTGTATGTCGAAGCAGCCTATTAGCCCTTTTGGCCATGGCAGCATCACATGCAGTCTGTGGTTATCTACTGTGATTTTAAACTCCCAGGTTCCTGCCCGTCAGGGCAGAACTGTCTGTACGAAAGTATGGTCAGCTTCTTCTTTGACATCCTCACATTTGGTCATGTTCAAATACCCATGGCCTGCTTGTGGAAAGCTTGCTACACTAGCTGAGTTATGTCCCTAGTCTTTGTGTTATTTGTAAACTTTGTAAGAAATAGTTTTCTTTCAGGCCACTGAAAGATGATTAAATATCTTAGTGCTAAAAGCTATTTCTCCATGACCACCTACTGGGACATACGCCTCATGGGACACTTACCTGCAGTCCCGTTTCTAGGCTTGGCAGTTATATTTGAGACCAGTTGAAATCTGTTTATTATGGGCCCACTTGACCTCATAACATTTTATTTGCTTGATCCAAATGCCATATAATACCAAGTCAGTTGCCTTATGAAGTTCTAAGTATATCACATCAAACATCATTACTTTTATCGATCTCGTAAAAAGGATGCCAAGTTAAGATGTCAATTTAGTTTGACAGGATTTATTTTTCATAAAGCTAAGCTGATTGGCATTAATCATATATATCTCCTGTAATTCTAATTTATCGAGCCTTATATAACCCATTCCATTATTTTTCTAAGTAGCGAAGGATGGCTGGCAGTTCCATCATTTGCTAGGTCATCCTGTCCACCCTCCTAAGTACTGGCTTTAACTTTCTTGTCTGTAATTTCGACCTCTTTCAGGAATTAGTGAATATCAGTGCTAAGCGCCCAGGAGTTCCTTTGCCAGCATTTTGAAGTTCTGGGTGCATGTTTTCTGCATCTGTAGTTAAAAACATGTCTTGGATATATTTGAGCTTCTGGTTTCAATCCATTGTTTTTGTTTGTTTGTTCGTTTGTTTTTATTGCTTTGTCTCCTTCCTAACACTTCAGACTGTACCAGTTCTTGGCACTTCTGTTTTCTAAGTGTGTGTGAATATGGGCTTTTCTCCCAGTCCCCATTAGACAGAACAGCTGCACGTACCCCCGATGTTCACAGAACTTTGTCGCTTGTACAGATCTGGTACCACTATCACACAACTACTTCCCACCTCTTCTATACAACCTGGAAATAGCTACTATGTTTTTCCAGTTAATCATCGCATGCAAGCCATATTCTGTCTTTTCTTTGTCGTGGGTGACTATCTCCCTTCTAACCAGTCGCAATACTTACCCAAAGCTCTCTCTTCCACTTTTGACATCGCACACTTTTCCTTAGTGTTTAGTCAGTCAGTAGTACCAACTTTTTCACTCTCTTTTATTCTCCCACTCTGGTATTGTGCTTTTGTCCGTCTTGTGCATACACATGTAACAAGCTTTTAACCTTGGCATCATGACTGACTCAGGTTTCTGCAAAACTTACATTTTTTCTGCACAACGCTCTGCGCTAATAGACAGGAATTAAAAATCTTGTGCCCTTATCTCAGTGTCATGCTGCAGAGGAAGGAGAGGGGGTTCGGTACCTGTGTGGTCTCGCCTGAAGTTTCCTATTCTGCCTTCTTCCTCCAGCTGGTTTCTGGGGCTGCATGTGGCTGCATTGGTGCGTGTGATGTTGCTCACCTGCGTCATTCCAGGGGAGCCAACAGGTTTATGTGGATAAACGGTTCCAGAATACAGTACAGGACCCTTTGGGCTGAGGATGTATTTTTAATTTTTTTTTGCACAATGTTTAAGTTCACCTTTGCCAATTGAAAATTAAGAACAGGAATAACCATTTGTGTAACACCATTAAATCCACATGCAGTCTTACAAACACAAACTAATCATCCTGCATGCCAGCTCTGTAAAAGGTAGGTAAATATTATCTCATTTTGCATGTGAAAAGAAGGTTAGAGGTGCTAAGTGTCTTGCATGTGGCTGCAGAAAGAACTGCTTTCAGAGGCATGTGAAAATTCAGCAGTTGCTAGCTTTCAGTCCTGTGTTCAGTAATGAACTGTTGAGAAAAAGTGTTGCTTTAATTTGTAAAAAAATAGTGATTTTGAGCGACAGAGTATTACAGTTTGCTTTTACTATTGTGGATTGATTGGTTTTGTCAAGCGGGTCTGATAGCTCAGGGTTAATATTCCAGCTGCTAGAACTCTTCCAGTAGCCGGGTTAGCAGCATGGATCATGGACGTGTTCTCAGTGAAGGCTAATGCAGGTCTCTTGGATCAGGAACTGAACAGCAGGAGTGGACTATGATCTGCATAACTTCCCAGCTTGCCCTGGTGATATCATGTCCCAGTCCATGACCGGAGCATTGGTGCATCTTTCCCTGGTGTCACCGGACTTTGCTAGTGAGAAGTGCAGCCTGATGTCCTCCTTCCTCGGCCTTCCCCCTGGGAGGTGCTCTGCGAGGGGGAGAGAGCAGTCAGGGGAACAGACTGCAGAAATCCAGGTGCAGGGGAAAAAACAAAACAAAGCAAAACAAAAAACTGTGTTCTTTTATACAGAAAAAAGACCCATATTTTCACAGTAGGCTCCATGCTGATCATTAAACACAGTCATGCATTCACAGCTGTGTTTACCGAGTACAGCAAAATAAATTACAGGATACTCACAGATCACACTGTCTGGCAGTGGCTGACAAACTCTTTTTATGACAAATACTGCACAGATGTATATGTACATTACCTTATTTTTAGGAAGAGAAGTGCAGATCGAGGTTTAACACCCCCCTGCCCCTGCTGTATGTACTGGCATATGATACTGCTCTTGAATGGCAAAGTGACATTTATTCATTTATTTGTTTACTTTTGCAGCTTATGCCTTGGATAGTGTTAACCTGCAAGGATATTTCGTCTATTCTTTTAATGACAAGACTGCTCCTAAGTACGGCCTCTACAGTTACGTTGCAAATCGGTATGAACCAAAGCCTTCTATGAAACATTACAGAGAAATAATTGACCAGAACGGTTTTCCTGGTCCTGACACTCCTGAGGTGCTCTGCCCGGAAGAGATTGCCTTGTGTCCTGACTGCCACTTTCTCCGAACCCGAAAATCATTGTTAGCCTTTATCTCTTTCATATTTGTTGCTTTTATTGTTACCATATTCTTCATTACTTACTACTCCAAGAGGGTAGAAAGACGGTATAAATAGAGCTGCCCCTTTGCGTACATCACCCACTAACCATTTTCTTGCATCCCCTTGGGAAATCTGAAATAGGAGCGCACGATGTTGTGGTTGCTTCAGCACTAGGAAGGCATATACACTGCCTGATGCTGCAGGACATTGACACTGGGAAGAGATTGTTAGTGTATGGCTTCCAGAAATCATTTTCTGTGGTTTAGTACATTTGGTTTGTGACCTGTCTTTAATTTCTGTGGTTGGAGTTATCTCACAGCTTTCCCTGAGACCTTTGGTTGAGCAGATGCTTTCCCCTCCTTGGTTTTCCCTCACTGAGTTAGATAGGTATATTCTGAAGACATGGAGTGATGGAAAAGCCGGAACGTCAAATTATCGGAGAAAAGATTGGGGAGAAACGAAATGATTTATGTTACCAAATTAGAGTTTAATGCTGATGTTACGTGATCAGAGCCAACACCTGACTGGAGCAGGGCACATGGCTGAGCAGAGACAGAGGAGAATTGCACGAAGCAGTGACTTATGTTGCTGGGATTCACGTTCCCTGACAGCTTCATGTTTTTGCTGCTGCTGCACCACCGACTTGCTGTCCTGGCTTCGTTCTTCAGAGGGTAACTCAGCACTGACGGCTGTGCAGGACCTGAGGGAACCTGGGGAACCTTACTTCAAGGACCTGTGTCCTTCGCAGTGGGGAAGGCAGCGGGGATATGCCCTGGGATAGCAGGGATCATGCCGTCTGATGGGAAGAGGTGGGAAGGGTGAAAGGGCTTTTCTCTGCACATAAGTTGTGTTGAACGAGATTTTAAATCCCAGCATTTCAGTGTAATGATCTGGCACTTTACTGCTGCTTTTGCCAGGGTCTGAGGTCATGGAGCTGTTGCTTCTGAAGTGCACCGTCCGTATTCCGTGAGGCTCTTCCGGTTTTGCTGAATGTTTTCCTTTGAGCAACAGGATCTGGCCCTGACAGCATTTAATTCCCAAAGTATTACTGAACTGCAGTTAGCAAAATATTAGCAACATCATTTATTAGTAACATTGTTTATTAGTAGAAATAGAGATAGACAACGGAAGAAAACCCTATGTTATTTTGCCTGCCTTGTGAATCGCTGCATTAGGAGTGTCCACGGTATAAAGCACTGTGGTCATTTTTCTCCACTGTCTAACTCTAGGCCTGCATTGCCTTTAGCTGTAATTGTATTTTTATTGCTATGTGAGTAATGTTAGTCACTGGAAAGAATATTTTAAAGGAAATGTGCTCTGTGTTAATTAAGAATTATTTATCTACAAAGCTGATTACACTGTATTAAATGTGACGTTTATCTTCTAGATGACTAACAGATGACTAAATGACCTCCTTAGGTTCCTTCCAACCTGAATACTCAATGGTTCTGTGATTCTGTGCTGTAAATTAAAACTTATGTATGAAATACGATTTTCATTTGTAACTGAAAATTATATTTTTTCTTAAATAATCTGTAGAAATAGAAGAGAATTAGTATCTTATCACTATGATTAATATATTTGTTCTCTAGTTCCAGTCTTAGAATGGTCTCTCTTTGCACTAATGTATATCTTGATATCAAGATTAAGGTGAAAAATTCAGGATAAGTCATGAAGTATTAAAAATATACATTAAAAATATTTATAAACTGATAGGACTTGCTGAAGAAGAGCACATTTTAAACTGCTGTATATTTATGCATTGCTGCCTGGTGCAGTATGGATTACAGAGAAAGAGCTCTCCCTAAATGTGTGAAATGCCAAATGGCGTTCTCCATGTCGTGGCAATGAATCACCTTGCAAATACGTTTACTCCATTGTGTCAGACGCCTTCAGAATCCATAGCAAAAAGTGACATTCATTTAATATAAACTGTAGCCAGGTCATGCATGACTTCCATGTTATATGTGTATGTATGCTTTAATTCTTTTGCTGTTGGTAAAATAAAACATGTCCAGGCCTGATCTTTTTGCGGAGCCGGGCATCTGTGTCTCCCCTGGGCTTCAGGGAGCTGGGCAGGGCAAGCCCAGGACAACATGGGTGCTGTGCTGGTGGGCGCTGAGACTGTGCCCGGGCCATGCTGGCACTGTCCCGACAACTTAACCATCCAGCAAGTCGTCGTCCTGTGCTATTTAGTGGGCCAGTCGCAGCGCAAGGTGTGAAACCAGCAGTCCTAGCAGGGAGGAGACACTGCAGGCTGGGTGATATGTAACCACCGACAGGCAGATGGCACCAGCTGGATATCTAATTTGTAGGTAAACTGGGATTTGCTACTAAGAAGCTGTGTGATCGCATCCTCTAGTGGGGCCGTGGCCCATAGAAATAACACAGCCTTTGGCGCTCTTGCCATCAGGAGAGGTTTTAAATATCCCTGCAGAGCACTAACCAGCTTGGCCTGGCCACGGGAACGGCCGAAGCATTGTCCTAAGCAGCGTGCCTGCGGTACGGCACGTGCAAAGCCGTGCGTGACACGTGGTGAGTGAGTCGCGCCACGGTGGGCTGGGGAAAATGCAGGCTGTCTGATGGGTGGCACGGCTTTGCCTCAGGAATCTGCTTAATTTTAGGTAATCAGGGGCCAGTGCGTGCTTCTTGTCAATTTTCTTAAAAAGCTCACCCCGTACTAACAAGGAAAAAGCCCTGGAAGAGGCAATGGTCAGGCACCGGGCCAGGGAGCGCTGCGGTGTGCTCGTGCAGGCAGATCCAGCCTTCGCCTCCCGTGGTCCAGCTGCGACCGTGGGGCACTTCCTTCGGTCGATACCGACGTGTGAGCGATGATCGGGCACTTCCCCTGGCCGTCTGTGCACCTAAAGCAAAACGCCGACAGCAGCAGAGACTTTCCGCAGAGGGGCTGCCGTGCCCGGGCTGCAAAAGCAGCTCAGGAGAGGACAGTGGTTTATTTGCCAAGGAGCAACAGGAGGCAGCGCGCGCAGCGGTGGATGGGGACGTGCCCTATGACACGTGGACTTGTTTCTTGGTTTTCAAGAATGAAACGTTGTGGTCAGTTTTCTCAATGCTCTAGATTAAACGTAATGAAATAAAAAAAAAAAAACGTGTTTTTATTCAAAATATTTTTGTGACACGAGTGCAGAGCTTCTCTTTTCTTTCTCAAAAAGATTGTACAGCATGACGATCAGAGGGATCTTTGCTAAGTGCAAGAATGAATTTTATACTGTTTTTATAACAATCTTAGAAATGAAATAAAGCTACCCTACGTAACAAATTGCAACCTGCTCTTAATTTTTAATCTGTCCAGTTTTCCTGTTTGCAACCTGAAGCTCACAGTACCTTAGGAGAGGCTCTTGTGACAGCTCCGCAAGGAGTTGGTGGTGCTGTTTGTTTTTCCAGTGCCGCGTAACTAACTAACTTTTGTAGGGGATTGCTGGGGCCTGTGTCTAAACAGAGGTTTTTCCAGCAGAGCTCTGTCACTGGGGCTTTGGAAGGGTTTTGGTTCTTTGATTTTTTTTTTTCTTTTAACAGTGTCTTTAACGAGTAAAAAAAAAAAGTGGCGGTAACCATACTAATATGGAAGTGTTTTGTTGCAATAGCTGATTCCCTAGTAACACTGCAATAAGCTTCACAGCTCTTCTGCTCCAGCAGAGTCGCTCAGAGCCTTGAAGGAATTAGTCAGCGTGGTTGTGGCACTGAGCAGGCAGCTTGTGGCATCCGTACGGAGTGTCCTAAGGAAAGGAAATGCCACGGTCGAAGGAAGTGGGAGCAGAAAGGGAAAAGGCTAATTAATGGGACAGTGGCCATGCAAGCATCAAAATGTTAGAACATACACCTTGCAATTCGCTTTTCTCACTGTGTTTTGTTCATTTACTTCTGTGTCATTTAGAGACTTGTTCTGTTCAGTCCTTACTAAGGGCAAAGCGGTCTGCTTTAGGTGCCAGATTTCGGCTTCAGCTGAGGAAGTCCAGTCTTGTTCCTCCCTCACTCGTGCAAAGCTGTGAAGCAGAGGCAAGGAAAGGAAAGGGGAAAACTCTTCCTCTCTGCCGTGTGCCAGTCTCAGATTGCCAAACCACTCTTCACCAGATGCTACAAGGCTAAGGCTGGTGCTGGCCGGCTCAGCCCACTCTTTTTAAGAGAGTGAAAAAAGAAGTAATAAAAAGGTGAGATCAAAGTGGCAGAGTCTGGCATATCAGGGGCTTTTGTTTTGTATTGTGAGTTGAACAATAACACCACCCTCTGTCAAATAGTTCTAAGAAAATCAAATTCGTTAAGAAACCAGAAAGTTGAAATAACAGCAGCCTGCAGTCAAGATGCTTGTGGGTGCTGACATTTCGCTGGCTATTATTTTATGGTGCTCTGTGTGTTTGGGAAGGAGTGGCAAAAGGGCCAGAGAGAAGCCAGGGAAAATATTAACAAAGCAGGGCAGAAAAGCCAAAGGCTCAAGAAAAAGTGTGAGTTCCTCACCCTGAGAACTGGCAGGACAATGTCTGCAGAGCCCCCGATGGGCCATGGGACTCTGAGTATTCTTTGGTTAAAAAATATAATTAAAAAAAAGGATTTAACTTGAGAAATGCCTGCCTCTGTCACATTTGTCCCTTAATAGATTTACCTTCTACATGATGAATTTTACTGTAGGTCAAAAGCCTTTTTCTCATTTCAAGATTGGGCACAGCACGGCACAGCGAAGCACTGTTATCCAGCCCCGGCTCTCCTGATCTCGCCAAAACGCGCTAGAAAACCAGGCAGAGGAGGGTGGGGGAGGTGGTCGGTGTCACCGGCACGCTGAGCAGAACAGCGGTGATGGCAGTGAGGGTGTTTTCCTAAACGCTGCAAATTTCCTTCGGGTTGGATTAGTTTCCAACTCTGTTAGTAGAAATAGTTTCTTCCTTTTCAAAAGACGAGAGTCAGTAACACAAAAGACTCTGGGTGGTTTCTTTGTGTTTGGCAGGGAGGGGAATGAGTCTTAACCCTTCCCCCTGACCTGCGATGTATAATGTATTTGTCGCTGATTTTTTATGGCATCGGTTCTTGCTGGGAAGGAGAGGAATGGTGCAGCATCTTCTTGGTCCCACCTGCTTGGCTGTCAGGAGCTGGAGAAGACTCGAACCTGAGCATCTCCAAAACCAGAAACACGTCTTGCTCAGATGCTGGCTGCAAAGGGCCTGAGCGAAGAGATCACAAAATCACAAAATGGTTGAGGTTGGAAGGGACCTCCGGAGATCTTCTAGTCCAACCCCGCTGCTCAATCAGGGTAAAGGGATGGCTGTGGTTTGGCTTCTTCTGCCTTCCAGGCTCTGCAACGGGCCTTGGGCAGCACTGTAAGCTGGCAGGGCTGCACAAACGAAACACCTGACCGTGGAAATCTGGTTTTTCCTCCCACTGGAGGGAGACGTGAATTGGCCAAGTGTTTGGTTCAAGAGGTGCAACAGTATAAAACTACCTGCGCTGTAAAGTTTTATGAGGTGACAAAGTTTTGTAGACTGGCAGAAGCAACAGCACACGCTGGAAGGCATCGCAGGGCCTGCTGGGACACGGAGGGGAGCGAGGAGGGGGCTGTGGTGGCTGCTGCGGCCCCGCGGCCACCCGAGCCCACCAGAGGGACCACAGCCTGGGACCGGCAGAATCCTCGGGCTTGGCACCGCACGGGGAGTGCAGCGGTGCTGGCTCCAGCTCTCCCACCACCTCCTGCTCCTTCCTTGGGCAAGTGTTTATTTATTTCTGGGCTGCAAAATGGGGAGGTAAATACCAAGGTATGCCAGGACGTATAGTTTATTTAGCAGATAAAATGCTGTTTACAGGCCTTACGGATTTTTTGAGGATAGTTATTACTTTGCAGCAGCCCTCCTTCCTTCCTCTCTCCGCTAGGATCAAACAGTTCTTATTTCCAAAAGCTGAGAAAATAAATGCTCATAAAGTAAGCTGCCAGTGTTGCAGTTGCCTTGCTCAGCACTAGCCGAGCCTTTAAGTCCGCCTCTAATGGAAGTCTGTGGATTTTATACACATTTGTAACTCATTTATCAGCCACGTTGCTGCAGGACATGTTAGCAGATATTGCCTTTCCTCGCGCCTCGGACCGGGAGGCTGCGGGGTCCTGCACTACGCTGCTCCTGCTTGGCGCTCACATGTGCATTGCTCCAGCTGGTGACATGTTATTACTGGGCTGGAAGAAAAAATAACGTAACCAAGCTCTTATTATTTTCTCCTTTTATCTATATGGTCATATTAATGCAGGATAATCATTATATAAATGCACAGGAGACATAGTCAAGGACACATTCATTTTTAAAGTCCTCCAGTGCTCTTACACTTCAGTCATTCATCTTCTGTCTTTAATTACAGCAAGTGATCTCAGAGGCACTTAAAAGATTAAATTACTCAATTATTTGAAAAACCCAAGTGCAATAACTGTATCTCTTCTCTGATAAATACTAGTGATTGCTGAAAAAGGTTGCCAAAGGCAAGAAACCCTGGGAGGCCAAGGAGGCCATAGTGTAACATTTTGTCTTAGTCCAGTGACACCCATTTAATTTTTCATTATTTGCAGCAATTATTTTTATTTGCATTGATAATAGCCACAGACTTTTCCATCATTGTCCTGGTGATGTCAGCAGTGAGATGGGTGCCATTGCTCAGTTATCTCCAAGTGTCCTGGCACATCTCAAGCGCCAAGAGGACAGCATGAGACAAGGGATGATCCCCCAGCTGGGGCCAACAGCTCAGGAAGACAAAAAGCCACAGTTTGGCATCAGCTTGGCCAGGGAGCAAGCCCCACTCAAGGTGATGCTTGCAGATGGAGTTTTGTCTGGTGTTTCAGAAGGGTCTGTGAATAACGTGTGTGATGGCTTGCTCCGTGTTGGAGTGAGTTCACGGCTGGTGGGGCCAGCGTCCAGCCTGGCTGTGGCTCAGCAGCCTTGGGGGAAGCAGAAAAGGTGGATGGCCAAAAGCTGGCTCCGAAATAGCACTGTCCCTGTCCCACCACCCCAGGAGGGAGCTGCTGGTGTGACCCATGCATGGCTGTGGCCAACAACGCTGTGACGATGCGGCCACAGCCCTGTTGCTCGCCAGGTAATCCCCCAAATACAGCTGCTGAAGAATAGGAAGTTTTCCCTGAATCCATTTTTGACGTCTTTCGCAAAGCAGCAGACGCGTGATGGGCCCGGCACTGCGAGCCCTGGAAGTCCTGTGGGCTGGCACAACCGCTCCTTCCTGGGCCTGGAGGAAACGGTGGTGACTTCACGGAAACAGAAATCCATGTTAAAGAGCTAAAATATCACAATTCCTCTTTTATAGGCCCAGCCCTGAGGACCTGTTCCCTGGGGAGCAGGCTGGCACTGGGCAGGACACGGGGGCAGCTGTGAAGGCAGAGGCCTGCCCTCGCAGCGGCGGTGGGCTCCTTGCTCGTGCTGGTCGGTGCCAGCCAAGGCTGCTGCACGCGGAAGGGTGCTGGGTGTGGATATAGCAGCTCCACGCTTTCAGTTGGCCCAAACATCTCAAAACTGAAGGAGACTGGGGAAAAAATAGGAGTTGCCGCGTGTGGTCAAGCCAAACCAGCTACGGTGCTTCTGGTCTGTGAAGCTTCTGCTGCCATGAAGACCAAGCCCGGCTGTAGGTGGAGAGGTGCGGTGGGGTGGTGGGGCTCGTCGGGCCTCGGCTGCTGCTTGGCTCGGGTTTGGGGTGTTTGGGGTCAGGCTGCCCACAGGCACCCAGCTCGCATCTGTCCCGCACATGCCGTGGGGCGCTGCCGGCCAGCAGACGCTGCCGATAGGGTTACTGCTGCCTGGTCGGCCACCTGCGGTTCCCACGTTCATTTAATTAAAAAAAACAGATAGTAACTCGATAAGTGGCCTCTCAAGGAAAAGGAGTTGTTCCAGCAAGGCTCCGGAGAAGGCCAGGCATAGTCTGGGGAGTGACAGATGGCTGTGTGGCTCATTCGTGCGCATAAACTGCAAGCTGTTGCAAATCCTCCCTGTAGCAAGTGCTGGCTCTGTTTTTCAGCCCTGTGTCTGTCTCAGAGCTGCTACAAGCAGGTGAGAAGGAGAGAGCAGAATCTGCAGTTTTAGGCTAAGTTTCCCTAATGCCCTTTTGCAGAATTGAGCATTTTGATTAAGAATAAGCAGTAATCCTCTCGCTGGCGTGTCAGCAAAGCTCCATGCAGCTGCTCTCTCCAAGCAGGGCGATTTCCTGCTGGAGCAGAAGATGCTGCTGCAGAATGAGGCATTTTCTCAGTAAAGTACGGTCACAACCTGGACCCCATCCTGTCCCCTTGCAAATTGGTGCCAATGGACCACACGTTGCAGTTCAAAGTCTCTGCTCAAGGTAAAGAGCAGATCGTGGTGTGCAGACCATTAGCCTCCTCGTCTCGCCCACTGTGGTGCACGGACCCTTTGCAGATTCGAGCCCTGGCAGGTTGGCAATGCCTACCTCCCCCAGGTGGGGCTGTGACCACTGACTGCTTGGCCATGATCACCCAACGCTGGAGGCTGAACCCTGAGTCCTGCCATGCAGCCCAGGGGCAGGGGGAAGCGGCGTGCCTGGGGTGTGCGAGCTCAGGGCAGGCTGGAGCCCATCCTGCAGATGGGCATGCCGGGACCAAGAGGAAAAGACAGCACGTGGGGCTCAAGAGCTGGGCTTAGACAGAAGAAGGGAGCAGAGGAAAATAACTATTGGTGAGAGGTCAGCAGTAGGGTAGGGGGATAGCCAGCCTCATTTCAGAGTCAAGGGATGGAAGGAGGTAAGAGTCCAGGTCTTTGAACAAAAAGATGCTAGCCTTCATTAGAAGCATAGAGTTTCTGGTGTCTGGGTTGTTGTGTGGGTTAGGGAGGGCACCTGGGAAGTGTGGGAGAGCTTCCCCAACATCAGCCTAGAAAAGACAGGAAAATGGTTGTATCTGCAACGTAGCTGTGTTTTCCCTCTTTACTCATTGACCCAGACACTGCTCAGCTCTGTGTTAGCCCTTCAGTTCCGAGTGCTCGTGTGTTTGCTGAGCTGTGTCTTGCACGCTGAAGCAGGACAGTCTACAGTGCTATGTGTGGATCTGCTCAGCATGTCTTTGGGGAAAAGTCTTTGCTTTCTGCATACTGTAGCTGGGTGACCATGATGTTGAGGGTNGTTCTGAATCTGGGGTTTGATGCCCCGTATCTCGGTCCTGGCACACCATGATGAGGTTATAACACGACGTGCCCGGCCTGGCACCCATCCCAATGAAGCGCTGGTGCAGCTGTGACTAGCCCACATCTGGCAAGGAGAGCATGACACAGCCATGCTAAATCCCCAAAGAATGAGTGGTTCACGCTGTTAAAGTGCTGCTTTCTGGCTGGCAAGATCTGTATTCACTCCCTGGTTCTCCCATGTCACTATTGAGCTGAAGTGACAGTATCATTTTTCATCCTCTCCTACTTGATTTGCAGGCTCCAGCAGTCTTTTGTGTATTTCTTTTAACATTTTCATCTCACAGTCATTTCAGTATGTTCAGCCTGTGCTCTTGTCTAACTACCCACCGTTTCAATGAGCAACATTTCTTAGGAGTGCCAAGATCCTCCGAGGCTGACACTGATTCTGCAGATCAAGCGCATCAGATGGAGGTATGCCTCATTTGTGACTTCTGCAAGAGGTTACAAGGAGGATGGATGCCCAAGAATTCAACACTGTAAAGGCTACGCATACTAAGGGCTGTACATCAGCATTGTTGGCATTAGGACAGTTTATTTGTCTTACATTCCTACAGGTGGGTGGAGGGAGAGCTGGGAATGAGAGCACATCACATACTGTACTTTTTTTGCAAGAAAGGGCAGACTTACACAGCTGTTCATCTCTGCCATGGCAGAGAATTGGAGAAAAGTGCTTTCAGTCCAAATTGCAATACTTAGCTTTCCCTGAAAGGTGGTACGTACAGACTTATTGCCTCTTAGACGATCTCATAGCTGACTCCCTGCTCAGTATTCTGTTTGCTGAGACGCCTTTTCTTCTGTTAACGCAATAGAGAATTGGAGAGATACAGGCCCATCCAAAGGGAAATTAATTCCATCTGTAAATATGTGTAAGACAAACCACAGGAATCACTATCCTGGTGTTGCATCTTTTTGGCTTGGTGGATTTGAGATGGCTAACATCTGAGAACATGAGCCCAACATTCAGCATCCCAGCTCCAGCATCACTCTCACAAATCTAGACACAGATTATTGACAAGTATCTAGATGCAGAAACTTGGCTGAACTCATGAGAGTCAGGGACCTGAGTACTGTTGCAGACCTGAATTTACCTTCCTCAAGTCAGCCATTCTACCTTAATTGCTTCTTTGGAAAATACCTTCCTCACTTAACTTTGCCATGAAGCTCTGGTATACTTAGGGACAATATAGGATAATGATAATAGACAACAATATCATTTTGAGCCTAAAATAGTTATTAAAGTCTCATATCAGAACAGCTTAGTGTACAGCGTGTTGTAATAAAGAGAGGAATGGCTTAAATATATAGAGTTTGTGTCCTGAGCTAATGGATGAAATGAACACATAAAGGAAATTTGATTCTTTAGTGTATGCAAATTTATTCAACTCTGCAATTATTTATTTACAACTAATGACTGATACCAACAGATGAGGTAAAAATATGAGGTATTGATATGAATATAACATTTTAAAATGTAATCATCATAATGTATTCTCAATGGCAACGTAACAATAAAAAAATACTGTGGTAGCTGAATGGTAGACATGGCATAATGCGCATTTTAATGAAAACATATTTCATTGATACATAGCTTAGAGATGCTGGAAGCACATGACAGAGCTTCTGCAATGGTAGGAGGACAAACCTACCTTGCTAACGGTGGCAGGTGGACACGGCCCCTTCCAGCTGAGTGATGACTTCTCAGACAGGATAAAACCACTGTCTGGGTTTTCCCTTCATTTCCTTAAGAAATTATCGAGTGTCAGACAATTGCCATTCCCACTGCCAGAAAATCTGTGTCCATTAATACTGAGGCACTATTGTATTCATTTATGCAAACTAATGTAGCAGAAGCGCTCTAATTGCTCCTGTTTTGGGAAACAGCCGTCATGAACCCTGATGCCATAGCTACAGGCACTCGTGGGAGGAGGTGCCGCTTCTTGGGATCGCAGTCCCGATGGCTGCAAGGGACTGGCCTTGCCCCACCAGCTCGAGAGCCACCGCTCGCTTCTGGGAAGGCTGGACATGGACAGCGGTGGTGCCCCACAGCAGGCTGGGGACTGCCACCTGGGAGCGCCCAGACCTCACCACGGGCAGGGTGTGAGCACTCAGCCGTCTCTTAGTACTCACGAACACCCAGTGTTTTATGTTGCAACTATCGTTGGCTGTAAACTCAACACAGGAGCTCACAGGCAACCAACCTCCCTGATCCTATGAGTTGCACAAAGAAACACGGGTGAGACAGAGAGAAAGAGAGGAGCAGCTCACAGGGGGGAAGATGACAGTGACTCTTGCGGGGGTCTTGCTGCTCCACCGTGGGACCGTACTGGGTGCCCAGTCCCTGTCCACCCCAAGCTCCTGCAGGCTCGCTTCCTCAGATGGCAGGGTGTCCCCCGCCAGCACAGCCCTCATGCGTGTGCGTGCACGTTGGGCTGTGCTCTAGCAGCAATTGTCCACCCACGGCCCCTGTACCCAGGCAGATTCACAGCACTGGCAGAGCCACTGCACAGGAAGACTTCACCGTTTACTGGATCAGGGCACAAGACTGTAGCTTCATGTAGGAAATGTCTCCGGCATTTAATTGACCTCATACTAAATCTCAGTGGATTTTATTGGAAGGTCTGAGCTAAACACTGGCTATGAATGACTTGGCTGGTTTATGCAGCAATAAATAAAGTCAAAGTGAACAAATGTGATTAATGAAGAACAGTATTAACAGGCTTGTACATTCTTATTGAATCACAGATGTAATATCACTTTTGGTCTTAAGGTTAGTTAAAAACAGAAGAGAACCCTGCCTCAATGGCAACATCAACAAATCAGTATTATTACTTTTAAAGCTTCCATTAGCAAAATAATAGGTCCCTGAAAATGAAATGATATAACAGGCTTAAATGGCTCCTACACCTCATAGTCAGGGGCTGATCCTGCTCTGACCAATGTCTACAGAGGCAGGATCATGCAGATCAGTGCAATGTAATATGAAAATACTTGCTGTTACTATAAAAGCAATCTTCCCAAGCATAGTCTGCATTTAATCTTTTAAATCTCTGAGATGTGTTTAAAAGCTTTAAAAAGTTTAGTTATTTTTATAATAAGAGTATTAAAAGGCATGGTATTCATCTGCACGTCTTTGCGTCCGTTGGATGTGGAAAATATGCTTTGGAGCTTCTTAATAGTTAGCCATCTCTATGGAAGAAGGAAAGAGCAACACAGAAACACTTACTCAGAGCCTAGACAAAATGCTAAACAAAAGATTTACAGCTTAGTAACTTGTCAGTCAGATTTCAGACACCTCAGTACACACAATATCTTATACTTGGAAAGAATAAGCAGTTACTTTCAACACTGCAAATAGTGAGGTTCTCTGGTGGCAGACATACCATTAATTAAGGCAACAGGTAAGTTTTCAACGACATCTTGTACTAGCAGTCACAAACTTTCTGCAGCTGAATATAAATGGCCTTCAAAATGCCTATCTGTTACATTTCCATATATTGTATTTGGTGAAACTGATCTACTCCTCATTATTTTTAAACATCCAGCAACCTCTCTCCTCCTTAGCTCTTGTAATTCTTCCTACATCTATTTCTAGGTACCTTCTCGTAGCACACAAACACACAACAAATTTGAGAACAGACGATTCTGTTACCACACAGATTATGTCTGGTAGCCCTGTAATAACAGCAAACACAGTTGATGTAGCAGTGACACACTAAGAAACAAGTGATGGATTCATTTAAGGTCCAACTGATGCAAGTGACTCCTTCTACAAAGCACTGAGTTATATACAAAATAATTAATTTATACATATACTTATATATAGATAGATATAATATAGATAAATATATACATACTGTACATAATTTATTTACAATTAAAATATGCTTCTTAGAAGCCTTTAAATACCAGAGTTATGTAACACACAAGTAATGGCAATAGTCTGATTTTAAAGTAATAAAGATAAAAGCTCTTTGAAGAAAGGTTTACTTCAATAATTGAAATTAATACAGAAGAGATGTGGGAGGTGAAGTCTCCAGAATAAAAGAACTTTCCTATAAAATTCCTTTTTCACCTTTATACAGACCCAGGTCTAGTCAGACTTAAATAAGATCTTTGCTTTCTGTTTTCCTGTTCTCTGCCATACCCTGATTTACACGTACACACTTTCAGGAACACTTCCTCAGATTTTTGTTTCTGGTCCCTCGGCAATCAGAGGCTGAAATGAGTTTCTGATCCTGGCAACTTCTGCTGCACACAGATGTCCAAAGCCTTTGTTGTACCACTCTGGGGAATGTCCTCTGAAGAAATGAAAAGACATAGGTATTGAGAAACTCAAATACTCAAGAACTATGCTCCACAGGAATGGGCTTGCCATGCCCCCCTACTCCCCGCTGCCCGTGGTGTTGTTGGGGGCTTTGAATACTTGTCATTGTAAGCATACTCTGCAGTGCTCCCTTCCAGTAATCAAACAACCAGATTTTATTTCTATGTTCACATCATAACAGCAGTAGGTGTTGAACACAGAAATGAGCTTGGCGGATAGAAAAGACCACAAGAGGACTCCAAAGCAGCAAAGCTGTGTTAACCATGCCCTGTCTTCCCAACATCTCCCCTCTCTGCGCTGGAGGTTTTTGCCCTGCTGAGTAGATGTCTGCTTTGTGCAGGCAGGATACTTACTTCAGGTCAATTCTGCAGATATGGGTCAGCCTGGCTTTTCCCGAGCCACACGGCTCTATCAAGTACTGAGAGTCCATCACGATGGCTCGCACAGCTCCCATAGGAGGAGCCTCTTCGTGCTCCACAGAGATGGCAACCAGCATGCACATTCCCTTTGGTAACTCTGTCCTCCATGTCCTGCAGGAACACATTCAAGATATGTTGTTCTAGTAAACTAGCCCTAGTTTAGTAACTAGGCTTTTGGGTACACAAGTAAGAACCAGAATTAAAGTTACAGTTTGTTTTTCCGCTTATCCTTGTAAGGCCAGAAAGCCACATCTTAGAAGGTCAATGAGAGACTACTGCCTATAAATATGCCTATAAATATAAGCAGGGGAAAACTCAAGAGTGGGAGAAGAGACATACTTAAGTTAAAATACAGACCTGGCACAAGAAGGTGGTATAGATTAGACGAGACTGAGGGAGGCAACTGGCAGAGGTAGGTACAGGGTGTCCATGAGAAAAAGTGGGGGTGGGAAACTGAGTAGTTCTCAGAGGCACATTAACTGACTGTCCATGGAGATGTTGCCTGTGATGTCCTAGGAGTCCCTGGAGGAGTTTTGTGTTCCACATTCATTGGGACTGTTGCTCAGAACAGGCCACAGAAATTTATCAAGCTCAGTTGTTAGATCCCCTCCTGGAAAGGTATTAATTTTAATGGTGGGTACCATAATTTTGATAAGAACTGCTTGGAGATTAGGATACTTTGGTACAGGAGGAGGCAAATCAACCCCCCTAACACCCACTTTCTGAAATGACTCAAGGGGAGATCTTGCAATCAATGCTATTTACATTATTTTCCTGAAAGACAATGTCCACCTGATTCTGCTCCCCCCACCAAGCTGGGAATCTGAGTACGATGTGGAACAGCAACTCACAGACATTGCTGCTGGCTCCAGGTGGAGAAATTTTGCTTCTCCCCACAAGGATTTTGTAACCATCATGTGCTACAGGGCATGACACAGCCTTCTGCAGATGGATAAGCAATCACTCTGCCCATACATCTGACCTGCTAAATGTTAATGCACTCTGATTCCAAACAAGTTTAATTATTGCAGGACTGGGAATTCATAAGATGTGCAGTACAGTAGTGGCTGGGATACAGCAGCACTCCAGCAACATTATAAGAATTTGGGTAGGAAATAGCCCATTTTCCTAAGTTTTGGAAAGGCCATAAAAGTGAGCACAAGCCATCCAGCAAAGGCTGAAATGCTGCACTGCACCCATGCAAACTGTTACAGAGCAGCAAATACACTGGCTCCTGAAACTCCCAGAACATGTTATGAGTTCATCTAAATTAAAAAAAAAAAGTGCCCTTTCATGACATGCCTTTATTTAATCAGTGACTTTAACACACAATGCTCTTGGTGACGTTAAGTAAAATGCAACACATTTTACCGGGACATTCTGCTGCTAATACCCACTGATGCACAGCAGCTGAGGAAAGTCTCCTCAGGTGGCTGGTGGCAATTACATGATCATCATTCGCCACCACACACTCCAAGTAGCACTGGCAAAATACAGTCTTACATGGTTAATCTGTTGCACTAGCCAAAGGCTGAAATTTCATGTTAACTTGTTTAGGAATGACAGTGAAGTCAAGGCTTCCTTTCCTTAGGTAGGCTTTGGTTTGCTGTCAAGCAAACATCTGAACCAACATCCTCGCCAACTACCCTAGAGGGACTGATCACCCAGGCACCCACAAAGGCATCGGCCATTTGCTTCCCTCCTCCTCACTGTCACTCCAAAAAGAGACATCTCTTTGGAAAGCTTCTCCTTTCCAAAGCCACAGAGCAAGAACCAACATGCTTTTGCAGGCCCTGAAAAAACAATGTTTTTCTACCTCTTCTCCCAGTAGGATCTACGCTCTGTGTTCTCTTCCCTTACAGGAGGAAAGGGGCATTTTCTGGAGCACAGAACTGCATTTTCTTTCACCAGTGTTACACAACTATTGAGGAAATTTTACACAGGAAAAGTAATATAACTGTGAAATTTCATGAACGTGTCACCACATTTGTCAGCCAATTATAGCAGTTGTTTTCTGATTACCAATGTGTTTCTTTCCTCAAGCAGGCAGGTTTTGGGCTGGCCTGTTAAGATGTATTTTTATTTTGAGCACTGTCAGTCATTTCATTTTTTCCCTCTCCCAAGTTTCTAGCCTCTCTGACTGGTTGCAGATGTTTTTCACAGGTTCAGGAGATCTAGACTTTAATACAACAGTTTTTTCTTGTTCTGTTAGCATTCTCTATGTTTTCTGATGTCTTACATCTTTCTTGTCTGCCTGGAATCTCATAGGATAGTCTATATTCTTTTCCTATGCTGTGGGAAGAAATAAAAAATTTCCACTGTACTGTGTGATGTGCAGCATCTTGCCACAGACTGTCTGAGATAGGGATTATGCTACCTTGGGAAGCAGCATGCTCGAGCAGGTAAGCTGCTTTCAAGGACTGATGAAGTTTGGACTTCAGCAGATATTTTAACATTCTGCATTTTTGATGCGAAATTGAGATGCTTTTCAAGAAAATGCAAGAAGATACTGACTTCAGAAGGTTCTGCATGTGTGTGTGCATTAATAAACATGATGAGCTATCTTAGGAGATGCAACACATGGAGAGACCTCTACTGTGACATGCTGAGCCACTGCCAGCACAGTGCTTAGCTGTGACCGCATCATTTTGGTAACTACATGACACTTAGTTGCATCATTTCTGAAGTAGAAAACTGTGTATACCTGAGATTCCAGAAGATTTACGGTTCCTGTTCTTGGTTATGTGGACTCAGGTTGGTTACTGTACTTCCCTAAATATCTTACAGTAATAAAAATGGGCACAACACCTACCACACAGATGTGCTGCAATATTTAAGAAACACTAAACACTTAAGGAATCTTTAATGAAAAGTGATGTATGTGCAGGGCAGCTGAGAGCTGCTTCAGTTCCCAGGCACATGAAACACCTGCCCTATACTCTTACCCTTACAGTCTTCTCAAGGGAGCCTAATCCCCTTGTTCTGACTGTTGAATTAAAAAACAAAGAACAACTAAGTTTATCCTTCCACAACCACCAGTTTGATTGGGAAGGGGAAAACGGCAGTCTGTTAAAATATATTTATTCATGTCCCCAGAGGTCAATTACAATTTCACTGTTCGCCTCCCACCAATCATAATGTATCAAATTGACTGCGATATCACTGGCTAACCTTGCTCTACACTTAATGATATAAATCAAAAGAGAAAAACAACAGAAACTGACAGATCTGCCTGACGGCTGTTTCCAGCCCTTAAAAACCCACCAGGATTCAGTATTATGATATATATTTCAGTCCTTGGGGGTCATTCTGCCTGGGTTAGTGAAAAGAATGAGGACTTGATGGCAAGATTTTTCTTTAACTAATGTGTCTGCACAGCAGGTCCTTAAAGAACATAAAACACCATGAAACCTAATAGTGAATTAAGTGGCAAATAAGAGGATAGAATTATGGTCATCAAAACCTCCCTGCTGCTCCCAGACAATCCTCTGTGTGCTATGCAGAGGGCAAAATTTATCAGTCATATAAATTGATAATATTATACAAGAAAATTAATTATAAAATAAATTAATTTAGTCCAATATTCTATAGGAAGGCAAAGGAAAGAGTAATGTGAGGACTAGTTTTCACTTTAAAAGACTTACAGAAATTTTTTAAAAAATCTTCCTCTAAGAGTTCCAATAATTTTTCCCTTATTCCAACAATATCTGCATGTTATCATTCTCAAAGAGAATACTGAAGTTCAAAAAAGGGATGTACTATTAAAATTATATTTTATTGGGCTCATCTTTTTCTTTCAATCTTTGTTCCCTCTAATGCAATTCTGACTCACTGGACTATTTCCATCGTCAGAACTGCTTAGTATTTGTCTGGCACGTCATTTCAGTCAAAGAAAGCAGAATGGGAACGCACAAAATAATCCTGAAATAAGTAACTGCAGGACTGACCCTGCAAGTGAAATATGTCAGCAGCTCCACAATAGCTCCTAGCAAGCAAAGGCAGGATGTACATAAGAGGAAGTTTTTTTGGTCTGTTCTATACGGGCACATAGACAGCAGCAGAACTGGGGCTGAATTTGGAATATTGATATACAGCTATACATTTCTTTGAGAGATCTCATCCCCTGGAAAACAGACAGAACACAAAACTACTACCTCTTTCTGTTAATTTCCACACTATGATTTTTATGGGTTAGCATTTCTTGGTCTACAAAGACTTCAACCTCAAATCTAAAATAACAACCTATCTAGAGACTGTGTAAGACTCTCAGCTTAAAAGCATTGCTATCTTCTTCACTAAACATTTGGCTCTTAAACATCAAACGCTCCCCAGAGAACAGCAAAAGCAGCATAAAAAACAATTGGGTTCTGTTTGCACTGTTTTGACAACAAACAAAGCCAAGAGAACAGCAGCTATTATCAGGCATCTGTTCTATGGAATAAATGATATTTATGGCCTCAGGAGTATGTGCTGCTCAAACTACATCAGAGAAAAGGTCAGCATGCTCTAGGTGTACAATTTTAATTCAGTTTGAGAAATAAACGCTGCTGCCCAGAAGTAGAGTTATCGAAGCACAATTTACAGACGCTAAGGCTGAGGTGAGATAAGAACAGATCTTCCTCGTCTGCATTGCAGGAAGCAAAGATAATGGAGAACTGCCCTTAGCTTACCTTAGAACGACAAAATCTCGGACAGGATGAGGAGCCATGCTGTTCAAAACATACTGGTAAACTTCTGTCTGCTTGTCCAGGCTCTCAACCACCTTCCACTGCAAGAAGTCCTCATCCCAAAGGTGACGTTCTCTCAGCACTCGGTTCAGGACAACTGACGGGGGGGCTTCAACTTCCACTGAGGCTTTCCAAAGCCTTAGGGGGTTCCCATCCCCAACCTGGAGTAAAGCAACAAAAAGCATAAAACTCCACGATACATATGCAAATATTCAGCAGAGGATAACAGGACAAAATATTGTCATGGGTCTGACTTGAACTTAAGATGAAGCTTAAGAGCGTGCAAATTTCCATGCTAATCATCAGTATGATTGCTAGTGTTGCTCCTCTTCTACACATGAAAACACATGCATACTACTCCTGGATGGAAAACTGAAGTAATACAACAATTCTGCTCTCACAACAATGTATATCTGGACCAGTTCTCGTCGTGCCAGTGGAGTTGCTGCGTTATTTCTGGCGTGACAGCCACTGCTTCAACCTCAAGCATCCTAAGTGCAATGAAGAATATGTGTGTGTAGAAGTGAAAACAGATGAAAGGACAGACTGAAACAGTGATCTGAAACAAAGCTACCACTTTGGGCAATCTGATGCAGTAGCTGGGACTGAGGGTCAGCTAGCTCGCCTGGCTAATTAGCGGAAGAACAGAACTCAAAGGAGCAGAAAACATGTCGATTCACTTCTGTGTCAGATACACAGATATTTCCTCCTCAAAATAGCTGCAAGGGAAGTATTTGGAAAGCACCTTTCAAAGAAGGAACGCACTAACTGCTTGCCAGGTCTTACTAGCTCATGGCTCCTGTTACACCTCCACAGCATGCAATAAGGGGAGCTGAAAATGCTGGGCTATGTGCAAGATGAATATCCTAAATTACACACATACAGCATTTCCGCATCATTTTAGGGCTGTTGTATTTCAGGCAGGAAACACATTATCTGGATCTTGCAAGCCCTGCTTTCCTACCCCTCCCAATCCTGGCATCCTCACATATGAATTCTAGTGCTCCAGAAACCTCCAGCACCTCCCACAGACCAAGGATTGTGTCCCCAGAAAACCAGCTCCCACCTCTCCCATCTTAAATTATTTTATGGTGTTAGAACTCCTCCTTCCCACAGCTCTCTGTCTTCCAGTCCTCCTGCCCTAGGCTGCTCCCAGTCCCCTCTACTGTCTCCCATGCGCTCGACCCCAGGCCTGTGTGTGCCCCACTCACTCTCTCCCTGCTCCCACATCCTACTCCCACCCGAGCCCTGCTCCTGCCTCCCCAGCCTCCTGCAGTACTTCCCTGCAGGGGTCATGCACAGAAGCTGACTATAAACCAGAATAATTGTGATTTCTTTGTGCTAACAGAGGGATTGCATTTAACAGGGGAAATGCTGCCTCTTGTCCCCAAGACCCCCTGTCCGCTCACCACCCAGATCCCATACTCCTTCCAGTGCCCTTCACAGAATCACAGGATGGCTGAGGTTGGAAGGGACCTCAGGAGGTCACCTGGCCCAACCCCTGCTCAAGCAGGGACACCCAGAGCAGGCTGCCCAGGACCATGTCCAGGCGGCTTTTGAAGGTCTCCAAGGAGGAGACCCCACAGCCTCTCTGGGCAACCTGTGCCTGTGCTCCCTCACCCGCACAGCACAGAAGTGCTGCCTGGTGTTCAGAGGGAGCCTCCTGTGTGCCAGTTTGTGCCCACTGCTTCCTATCCTGGCACTGGGCAATGCTGAGAAGAGCCTGGCTCTGTCCTCTTTGCACCCTCCCTTCAGGGATTTATAGACATTGATGGGATCCCCTGAGCCTCCTCTTCTCCAGGCCGAACAGTCCCAGCTCTCTCAGCCTCTCCTCATAGGAGAGGTGCTCCAGTCCCTTCATCATCCTGGTAGCCCTCCATTGGACTCTTTCCAGTATGTTCAGGTCTCTCTTTTACTGGGGTAAGTACTTCCCCTACCTTGCCAGAGTCACCCACCCCTAACCCACTGTCTCTTCACACTGGCCACTGCTGGTTTGCAGGCGTCCATTCTGTTTTTGTATTTCCAGCAGCCATGGGCTCCCACTGTCTGCAGGGACCCTGCAGCACCCTCCTTCTGGCTGCAGCTGTCGGGCTTTCCCTGCAGGAGTTACTGAGACGGGTGCAGCTTCAGAAATTTCGATAAAGGTCACGGACATCAAAAATGCACTGGAAACAAGGACAAGAGGATCACGGAAAAAAATGGACACATGACTGGCCTGGCTAAATAAACCAGTACACAGCCTGAAAAAGTTTTGTCATACCTTTGTTCTGACTGTGTGCTCTGAACTGCAGACAAACAACAGGAGACAGTCATAATCTGCCTTTCCCCCAGTCAAAATCTTACTTAGGTAATGTTATCTGTTGTTAACTCACAGCTCTCTCTCTGGTTGCACTGTTGGCTCTATCACTTCATCCATTTTTTGAGATCTTAGATTGTTTTGAGTGCCTTTTCCTGGTATCTCCCACTTGGATCACTATTATATTACATTTTTAACAGCTTTTAGTGTTTTTTTAAAAAAATCAAATGCCTCAGCAGACAGAAGGGTATGTATTTAGTCATGCAACAAGTCAGTGGGGCCCATAGGTAGGCTGTATTTTGCTTTTGTTTGTTTACTGGTTCTTCCACGTCTCCCCAAATTACCTTTTTGTAGGCAAGTTCTGTGTTCTCCATACTGGAACATGTGACCCATCCTTTGAATTTCTCTTTTGCTTCTTTCTGGAGATTGTGCATGAGACTTTCAAGGTACATCTGGTAGTTCCCTCCTTCCTCATCCACTTGTTTCCCCAGCTCGTCCAGGGTGGGAGAGTGCACTTCTGCGTCAATGTAGGAGTTTCGGGACTGGGTTACCATCTCGTGTGGGACCTGCACCACAGAAGCGGAGGAGAACTTTTCCTTAAGGCAATGCTTTCTAGTCTGATGGACCACTTAGCATCCAATTGCAATGAACCTACAATCAGTAAAATGGATACCTATTTCTGCCTTTTCTTTTTACACAAGCTGAGAAATCGAGGCAATATAATGGAACAGTCAATGGGTCAGAATAGCACTACTCAGGCAGAACCATATTAGACTGATCAGCTCTATGTCAATACAACTGCGTCACTACCTTAGTCCCCAAAAAAGCTGCCTTGTGCTTCTGGGGAGAGGAGTTGTAAGCCTTACCTCTCCTATACCTGCAGTGAAAGTAGCTCCAGGAATGACTGCATCTCCCTGTGTGATTTTAACTTTACTGCATGACACAAAGAAATAAAATGTATCAGCTATTCTTTTTGAGATGGATTAGTTTTAATTGCGGTACTAAAAGCTTTATAATAAAATGAAATGTTAAAATAGCAGGTTTTCATTTTAAACTAAAATTTCCTAATCCTGTAATTTGGGTTGAAAACTGCCACAGATAATTACTCTGCATCTTTAATAGCTGCACCTTCAAATGCTAGAAGGGAACAGTCATAAAAAAATGCGATAAATAAATTTTAGATGGAGCAGGTTTACAAATAAGTGAGGCACCATCAATCTCTGTGCTAATACCAGACAGAAAATGTAAGCATAAACATAAATACTTCAAAGGATGCTGCATTATGTGTCCATGAATAATGCCGTTTGAGTCTCTCACTCACCTCAAAAAGTTTGTTGCATTCCATTATCATGTGAGCAAGTCCCTGAGTAGCTGCCAGGTTTTCACTGAGGTCCTTCTGATCTGGCTTCCCTGTTGCATATTTTTTCTGTATTACTCTGTAATTGAATTCAGTGTCTCAGGTAAAAAGAGCTGAATCTTTTTAATATGAAAGCAAACATAGTGGCAGGATGTTCTTAACATCAGAGTGAAAAGTCTATCTTTAATTTTTGTTTTTCACAAAGATTGTTCAGACCACTGGGCCTTTTTTAAAAGAAAAAAGTTTATGCAAAATATTACTGCGGCAAAGGTAAAAGCAGGAAAGATTATGTATGTCCTGCATTAGGCATTGTACAGTTTGGAAAGGACTTCTAACAGACATGACGCTGTTACTGCTTACAGTGCTCGCTGAGATCATGTTATAATGTATATAACCACGGAGCTCAGTGTACTCTAAATCAGATGGGAAAAATGTCAGAAAGGACATCAAGTTGGGACCACTTACGTTTAGCAGGGTCTATGCCCTGCTTAGTCTACACTCACCATGTTACACACCATCTTAACATGGCCTGAAATAAACTCAATGATACAAGTGGGATCAGGATCAGGATTTCCTGATCTACAGTCCCTCACTTTTCCTGCCTGTGCCTGGTCTTTGCTTAACAAGCATTGCACTTCATTTCTGCAAACACCCACTGACTGTATCAAGGATACAGCTTTACACCTTGTACCACTCACTGAAAAACTTCATGTTAAAATCATTTAAAACATGGTCAATCCTTGACTTCAACTATGGTAAAACCAGGCCCCTTCCCTTCACAGAAGCCAACATTACTTATGCAAAACTCACTAGTGCGCCATTGAAATTTTGCATGAAAAGCTGGCACTTGCATATTCACACTACACAGACAGAAACACCCTGCTGGGCTTGCAAAAACACCTTCTGTGCATGTGCAAGTGTGCTTCTGGCTCTGCAGTATCAGCTTTCCTCTCCTTCTGAAGCCCTGTCCTGTGTAATGTGTCACTGAAAGCAGACACTTCAGAAAATTTTACCCTGTATGCCTTTAGAAACACAGAAAGCATCATTTTGTGTTGAGGACATGCCTATTTGTAACGTTAAGAAGAAACTTACCTTGGAGAGCTTTCTTTCTTCGCTATATTGAGATGGAAGAGGGAAGGGGCCAGACAAACAGCTATGTTCATAGGAGTCATCTGATTCTCCTCCACGGAGGTGACGTCGCTCAGGAAGCACAGCAGGGTCTGCAAAACCTCCCGGTTCTCATCTGACATCAGCATGATGGCTGCCTGCACTGCCTGCAGCCTCTGCTCCTTGGGGACATCTGTGGGAAAGCAAGTGATGTTCAGTGGGGTTAACTGTAAGATCAAATACGTAGCCTGGAAGATAACAAGTTAACTGTGTTAACTCTATTTAACACCAAGATAATTGTGTTAACTCTGTCTTGTTAACAAGAATTCACACTTTGGGAATGGCTTTCTAAAGAGGCAGATGACAGGGGATGAAGGGGCGAAGACCAGCTGGTTGCTGGAAAGCTGTGATATCTGCTCTTCCATCACGCACAGCTTGCCTAGCCAGCTGACGACATTCCTCTGTTCATTTGAAAGGCTGTTTCCGAAGAAAGAGACTGAACTTCATTTAAAGTTTATGAAAGAAGTACCCAGTACCCATATCTTTAATCGCTATTTTTCAGATTTATTTTGTCCCTTGGGAAGACAGCTCAAAACTCTTACAGAAGCTTCAGAAAAATACTTACACTTGTGTCCTAAGCTGCAAGACAATTTAATGAAAGCAGTAATGGATATGCTTAAATAGCATCTCAGACAGATTCATTTCTAAAACTACCATAAGTTTTCTCAGTTTGGATTTGGAGCCCTCCTCTGGGTATTACATACACTCTATATAATCGAACAGAAGAACAGCAAAAGCAGATTTACAGTACAGGGAACAGCCAGCTTTTAAGCTCTGCCTTTTAGCCTTGCACAAGCACTTTATTTTAAAAGCTTTGAGACATGAGTGACAAACTGAACACAGTGCAATGTTTCCGATTTTCGAGAAGCAGCAAGGCCAGGTATTTCTGAGAAATCAGAGGAGCCTTTGCTAAATCTATGCAATGCGTCTTCTCCCCACATATCCTTCTGGTACTCACGCATCTGTCCTGCTGTGCTGGCAGGTCTGATGCATGGGGAAGAAGACTGGCCAACCCTCCAAGTTATAGGTTTGTAAACATTAGGCAACTGAGGGTTTTAGGGGAATGGCAAAAGTTTTATCAGTGCTAAGCCACATGGACTACTACACTAATCTTCTCATCCCCACTTCTCTGTTTTACAGGAAATCAAGCCATTTCGGATATATGAAAAATGTCCTGGATATCTGAAAGAGATGTTCAGTAAATCCCAGAAAATCAGAAATTCCTTGCCAATAATCTAAGAGAGGAAAAATCCTCTCTAACCTCACATTAATAATTTGTTAAACAGGATGAACAGGAAGAAAAAGTCCCAGCTACGGATTTATTTAATTGCAGACATTATGAAATACAATTGGTATCCCAGCAATTTTCAACATTTTTCTGTCAGTACCATCTAAAACAGAAAAACATATTTGTTGTCGTTCAAGTGGAAAAAAAACAGTGCTACTTGTTTTTAATCTGAACATTGTTCTCCAGTGCCTACAAAAGCCCATCTTTTCCTTTTCCCACCTTGCTCTAAACAGACCCATAATCAAGTCTTTCTGAATTCAAGTATTTGTGAAGTTCAAGAAAATCTTTCTTTTTACTCCCATAAGTAAAAAGAGTTCTTCAGACTTCCCACTGCAGGGGAAGTAGGGTTACAGAGTCATCCTGTGCCCTTTTTTACAGCATTTTTTTGTTGGCTGGTAGCAATGTTTCACTGTTCAGCCTTTTGGCTGTTGTGAATCCTAATGGCAGGCTCCTGATGGGGTTCCTCCTGGCTACAGACCTAATAACATTGATGGCATTGAGATCTGCTGTATTTCAGTGTTGTTTGCTTGCAGTCTCTGCTATGCCAAGATAGGACACTCCCAATTTTCATCAAGAAATAGTTTAATAGGCGATTCGTTTCCAAGGATACATAGAACATGTCCTTCTAGCTGATAATCCTCTCCTTGGCCACTTCACTGATGGAAGTGATTGTGATTGCCATTTTATGAGCACCAATATTTTCTGTTGCTTTTCTGAACGAGCTCACTGATGTGTGTGTAGGTAGACATGTCTTGCAATCAGTGAGCAGGAAAGAAGAAGGGAAAATGATGTTCTAAGGCTGGGCACCAACTGTTTCAGTTCATGTGTGTCCCAAGACATTGTGTATGATGAAATCCACCAAATTTATTTGTGGTGCTCTCTCACACATGCAGGATCACAGCACTTCTCTACCAGCTATACTGTGTAGCATTTAGTGTGGTGTTAAACACATTAGTGACAATGCACCATAGACAGATCTTACAGTAAAGGGAGGCACAGAAGTAACTTAGGTACTTTAGCATGGGGATTATACAGTGTTTAAAAATGGCTTTCTATTGTTAAAGCAGCTGAAACATCTGCAAATGAAGAGACTAGACATACATCTCTTTAGTGCTTCAAATTATTTGGCTTAGGCTGGCTGGGTACACCTTTCTGTATCTCCTAGAGCACTGGTTGACTGGCCTTCATAATGGACATTCTCAGGAAAACCCTAATTCCTTTGGCTTTTCAGTGTCTTCCTCATTGTTTATTTCTTCCTCAGTTTGGACAAGAGATACACAGTCGTTTTCTGATTTACATGGATTCTCACCATTCTGATGCATTTGAGTCTCAGGTTTTGCTGAAGACTGCTTATACTGAAATGAAAAGAAGAAATCCTTGGCTTTTTCCTCTCTCTATGAGATCTTTACATAAAAGCTGAGGATGTAAATGAAGGCAGCATGTTGCTTCCATGTACATTTTATTGACTACAATGAAAAGGCAAATAATCAAGTCACAGCAACGAAGAGGACAACACAGGCGCTTGTTCTCATGGTCAAGTACCACTTCTCAATGCTCAAAAGACTCACTTGTATTGGGAGGTCTACATGAAATGGGCCCACAATTTAAAGAAGTGCAACCAAAATGGGAGTCTCTTCACACTTTTTATGTCCATAGCCAGCCTGTCCTTCTGGCATCTTTCTGATTGTAAGGTTGGTATTTTCAAAGCTTCTTAAGGTTTAAATGCTGTCTTTGCATTAAAGTTGCAGTATTTTGACATCAAAGCCTTTAGGCAGTTCTAAAAATCCCTTACCTAAAGATCTGGAGGTCGGAGAGGTTCTTTTATACATCTTGGAGGTGATCAGAAAGAATCCCACTCAGTGTTAACACATCAAAATTACTTACAATTTATGATTAGATAATTTATAATAACTTTGAGTTGTTTATAATAAAAAAAATAACGCAACTTACATTGGTAAATGTGTAGAAAAGTCTCTCCCAGTTTACTTGTGAGCAGAGGTTCCGGCAAGTCCCGGAAAAATTGCTTTACCATGTCTGCCACATCATACGCTGACTGGTCTTCATAGCTGACATTTTCTGGGGAGCTCTCATTCATCTGACGCAGGGCCTGGATACGGGATTTCACTCCAGATTTTCGAAACAGACCCACCTAAAAAGGTACCGTTTGGAATTGGGTAAGAAGACAATGTTACTTAAAATATTAAAAGATTACATTTTACAGGAAGTTTTCATTATGACCAAAGTTACAATTGCTTATTTTACTGTAAGCAAGAACAAGAGGAGCTCGTGCAAATGCCACAGTTGTGACTTGCCCACAGTCATGTACACAACTGCATGCTCTGATGGTGGGACCGTAAGAGTTAATCTCACTGCAGCTCTGTATCAGATGGTAGATGGAGAGTTTGGAGTGCATGTGGTTACGCTGCTGCTTGAAAAGTATAAGAAGATGCTTAACTGATATAAATCAGTGTGGCTTGCTTGGCTTCAGTGACTGTCTGCTGATTTACTCCAGCTGAGAATCTGGTTCCTCATGTTTATTTGGGTATATATTTTGAAGACTAACAAGAAAATATTATGCTCAGCTAAATAATAAATGCTGTGGCAAAAGATTAGTATGTCCTGGTAGAGCTTTCAAATCAAGACCAAATCTATTTTTTCCCCTTCCTGCTCTCTGTTTCCCCTAAATTCCACTGAAAACCCCAGTTTGAGAGCAGAGGCCGCACAGGGATTATTTGTGCAGTGTCACTAAGATACTTTTAAATCTTTGCTTTTTATTCTAGAGGAAGTGGTAATTCTTCAAATGAGGCCTGTGAGTGCCTTCACAGCAGTGCTGCCCTTCCACAGAAGTTCTCACAAGTGGAATTCCCCTGGGGCGAATTCCTGAGCCTGAACCACATTATTTATTCCCAAGTGACTTTCCAGGCTTTCATTTGGGAAATGTTAGCACTGTTTGCCTTCAGTTTTGCAGTGGAAAAGGTGAACTGTTGAGAAAGATCTATAAAAAGGCACATTTTTGGTTTGGACTTTAGTTCCTCCGTGTCTGCTGTCTTGCTGTTCAGCCTTCTGCACAGCATACTCCACCAAGAAAAAAGTGTAAAGGCAAGGAAATATGCCCTTCACCCTTAATCCTCTCACTTCTGGCAGCACAGAGTTCACTTGGGTCCATGCTCACCCTGAACTGCCTCTCTAGAACACTTCAACTGTAAGGTATTTAGGACTTTTGTTAACTCATGCATTAATAATACAGATGACATGAATGACACCTATGCAGCTCTCTGAGGGGATGTATTCATTTATATGGAGATGAACTATTATGCCAGACTGCAAGCAGTGGCAGTGAGCTGCTTCTCTGCTATGGCTTCTTATTTGTGAATGCAGTGTTGCTCATGATCTAAATTTATATGTAGGAATTAGAGAAGTGGAGTTTGCCCTTTGTACATCCTGGTGTATTGTATTTCTCTTCACAGGTGAAGCTGTCCTTAGTTTTGACAAAAGAATAAAAGAAAGAGCATCTGGATCTTTTCATTTGGTTTTCCCTTTCCCTTCTTCCTTTCAAATCCCTTTTCCTGTTAGAAATGTGTGCTGAAGACACAGAAGGACACATGCTAATTCTATCCAAATAATACAATTTTGGTATGTGGTAGATGAATGTGAGAGCAAAAGCTCAGTTCACTGCTTTTGATGGAAAGAGTCCTTGCTGGTATAAAGAATCTTTAAAAACTTCCAGCTAAGTCTGATGCGAGAGGTCAGACATCAGATCTCACCAGCGCAATCTCCTGCTGCACATCGTTCTGCTACTCTCAATCTCTGTTTTTGTTTAATGATATTTATCTGAACTCTTATTTCCTTTTTTTCTGAAAAAAATCATAATTAATCAAAAGAGGACAGTTCTTCACTTGATAGAAAGAGACGTTTTAGTTCTGTTCTCCAATATTACCGACTCATTCTATAAATAAAATGGGACTATAAATTCAGTGATTTATCAGAGATCAGTTTGGCCCAATCTCTTTATTATCCTCATGCTGTGGATCATCTGCCCTGCAAGCAGCCATATGATGCATAACAGAAATAAAGATGCAGCTGACAAAGGCAAAGCTGTTTCTATTTCACAAATTGAAACTGAGTAACACATTCTACAAATAATGGTGAGGCTCCTCAAATCATCTCAGTGCTTTTTGGCCTAAAAAGGTTGTTGGTGGAAAGATATTTTAAATTGTCCTGATCTGTACTTCTCCGTCTTCACTTTCAATTCAGTATTTTCCCAATTGCACCCCGAGTCGAAACTCAAGCTGAGCTGAAATGACCGTTCATGCTGCTCTGATGCTTCCCAGCAACGAAGCCCTCCCTCTTGGCACAGCTACTTGTCTGAGACTGCCCAAGGACACTCCTTTTGACTGCCTCAAATCTCTTTTGAGCTTTTTCCCTCTCTTTGGTTTTACCCTCCCTTTTACTTTCTTCCCCATTTACTCCCCCTCTTCCTTCCTATTGCTCTGCTACTTGGCTGACTGGCCCATCCCTATCTCCCCACCTCCCTTCCTCATACTTAGGCAATTGTCTCCTCCTCCAGTTCCATCACTGATTCCAGGCTTCCTGCATCAGTTCTCTTCTTACACTGGGTTTCCCAGTTCAGTACACAAACCCAGATTATAACAGCAATAACCAGGAATGTTAGCTACAGAATATATTTTTTGCTACTTGTCTCTATGCATCTTCCACTTCCATGCCCTATTAATACATTTTCAACAAGTTATCCCTCCCAACCCTTGATTCCCACACTATATTACAGTAGGCACAACTCATCTCACCTCACCTTCAACACCCAGGAGTTAGACGTCAAGGCCTGACCACTACACTGCATCAGAACTAGTGTGGCCAGCAGGACTAGGGAAGTGATTGTCCCCTTGTACATGGCACTGGTGAGACCGCACCTTGAACACTGCGTTTGGTTTTGGGCCCCTAACTACATGAATGATATTGACTTGCTTGTGCAAGCTGGTGAAGAGTGGCTAAGGGAATTGGGGTTGCTTAGTCTGGAGATGAGGAGGCTGAGGGGATACCTCCTTGCTCTCTACAACTACCTGACAGGGGGTTGCAGCGAGGAGGGTGTCCATTTCTTTTCTCAGGTAACTAGTGATAAGACATAAGGAAACGGCCTCAAGTTGCACCAGGGGAGGTTTAGATTGGATATTAGGAAGAATTTCTTCATGGAGAGGGTGGTCAAGCACTGGAATGGGCTGCCCAGGGAAAAGAAGGAGTCTGTTCCTGGAGGCATTTAAGAGACGTGTGGATGTGGCACTAAGAGACATGGTTTAGTGACGGGGCTCGGTAGGTCAGGTTGATGGTTGGACCTGATGATCTTGAAGGTCTTTTCCAACCTAGACAATTCTATGATTCTATGAACATACCAGCCTGAACAGCAACCTGAATACAGATCAGAAATGGAAAGATTCAGAACTGATCACTTTCACCCTTTCTGTGTACTCAGAGCTGGGAAAGCAGCAAAGTCTGCAGAATAAAATGCTGCTTGCTCCTTTTGAACTTACAAGTATCTAAAGGCAGTTATGGAAGCAGTCATATGACATGATGTCAATAATAACAGAGAATTGAAATCAATGACCTAGGGGGTTTCTCCCAGCCCTAAGTTCATCATCGTTAGGGGAAGAACAGCAAAAATATGATGTCCCTGCTCGTAAGTAAAGGGAATGAAAACATCTGCAATACTTTGAGCATGTGGGTTCCCCAACTGGCTTGCTGCAGCTAAGAACACTATAAAAGGAAATGTACCGTAATGGCTTTGGCATTGAACCCCTGCTGACCCAACTCTATCTGGATATATCTGATTTTGTCAACAGAATACTTGGAATATTTTGCTGAGTATGCTCTCCGTTCTTGGACTTTTGCTTCTTTGCTAAGTAAATAAAACTTTTGTACCATATCTTGTGAAATGGTGAATGTATTTAACTCTTAGTGGCAACAGTCAACCATAAGCAGTGCAGATACGGGCAGAAGCCGGGAATACTGAGTTCTTCCCAGGACTGACTCAGTAGACATGAAGATCCCACATCATTCCTTAAGGCTATTGCATACAAATCAGCAGGACTGTTATATCTACAAGAATTACGTGAATACAAATCCCAAAATGACAAACCATCAGTATTGGCATCAAGCATCAAATCACTGGAGATCTGGGCCCAACATGAGATAAAATACCCTTCAAATAATTCTGGTACTAAGTACAAAAAGGTTCACAATTGCTTGCTTAGGGTGTCTTTACAAAAAAATCAACCATGTTCCTGTAGTAAAGTTCATACCTGATCTAAACAGTTGCTCCGTAAGTAACGTAGTGCTTGCTGTATGCTCTGGGGAAGAGGCTGTCCTGTTCTCTGGACATGAACTATCAGAGGCACACCAAAGACGTTCTTGTCCTTGTAGTCAGGGACTTTCATCCGCTTCATGAACTTTGGCACAGACCTGAAAATTAATATGAACAGAGTGCATAAAAATATCAGAGAATTTACAGAACCTTTCTGAGTAACACTGCCAGCAGAAATTGGTAAAGATGGTCAAATAATGTTTAATGCACAATACACTGACACTTTACAATCTGTTTAATTGATGGATTTCTTGATAACTTTTATAGGTAGATGGCCTCTGGCTCTAAGATATAGCATAACAATCCGTTCTAACAAAAAACGTTTACTGTGCAGTTGTCATCCAGCTGAAGCCAACATGGTTTAAAACCATAGACTCACTAATAAAGGACTTACGAGGCCTTTATTAAGGACTCAAAGGAATAGCGCAGCAAAGCATAGTGGAGAGGGTATTTGAAAGAAAAAGAAGTTCAGTCCTCTAACATGTTGAATGATCTTTTATAACCATCACTTACGTGACTTAGCATTTCTATTGTCTAACTATTTACAGTAATAAACGATGGTGGGAAATCCCTATGTGCCAGATGCATCCCTGGTGTCATACAGTTGATTCTAGTCAAGTTACTTAAGTGAAGCTGTTAAGCTTGCTTTCTTCCATAAATGATGGTGAAAACAGGAAGAAACTGGATTCCCTCTGTGGGAGTCATGACTACAGTGGAATTCAAAAAGAAAAAAGGATGAATACGACCTGCATATGACAAAGACTTTCTCTTCTGTGTGGGAAGGAGATAAAACTCGGATTAAATGACCTACTAAAGGAGTACAGCATAAAAATTTACAGCTATTTAGAGTCCCAGTGCTTATAAATCCTTAGAGACTGATTATACAAACTGAAGAAATATTTGTCAGGAGGGAAAACCTCTGTACAAACAGCAGGATCTAGAATTTGCTGTGTTCTAATCTGCCTGTTTGGAGCTGCTTAAGGTGAGACTTATTTCGGCACAGACATGCTGTCAGCTAGCCAGAGGGACTGCACTAAAGAGAACTGCAAGCTGGGGGCTCATCTTACTTAATTTTATCTCTCTAAAGGAGATTTAGAAAGAATTAGCTGTCCTGACTGACTCTATATCCAGTGTGGAGTGTGGTCACCAACCTTTGGAGGGTGACCCAAACCCTTTATCTTGCATAGAAGAGTTGCCTTTGGAGTTGCCTGTCTTTCTTTGACCACAAAGACAGCAGACCCGACTTACAACTTTTTGGAGTGCCTGATGTTATTGAGGTGGATCTCACATGTAGTCCCTCATATCCTTCCATTTCTGAAGGTAATCTTGTCTTATCTAGCCCACAACAGAATTCAGTGGGATTTTGGTGAAGTGCTTTGAATGTGGAAATCACAATGTAAATGTCAAGTCATATTATTTTTGGACTCAAACTCTGTGCATTAGGGAAAATTTCTGCTATCCTTTTGATAATTTCTCAGATACTTATAATCTCTTATCCATGTCCATTTCCATTCCAGGCTACCTCAGTCTACGTGGCCCATCAGGGTTAGTACACAAACATACAGATTGCTGTAGCTGGTTGTGTACAAAGGGGCCATGTTGCCAGCATTCATGTCCGTCTGCCCTTGACGCCACTGTACGAGTGACCAGGTAGGTGTTATAGCTGTTACAGCTGCAAGGCGCCTTTAATGTGAGTCCAGAGCTAGGGTAAAGCTTGCATCTTTTGATCTGTAGAGAAAATTCCTGAAACTGTTCTAACTGTTCTTCTAAAGTATGAACAAAACAATATCAAATACATGAAACATTATCAGTAGCTGTTTCTTTCTGAATCACAAAATGAATTTTGGGGAAGACTTATTGTAAACACTTCCTCCTTTTAATCACTCTCTCCTACTCCTGTTCATTTGTCTGGAACTTGAGTGTTGTTAGAGGCTGGGGTTGTCTCTCTGTTAGAGCACAGGAATGAAGTCAGATCTCCAGGATCTATTTCTGACTTTGCCACTGAGTCACTAGGCAGCAACGGATTAAAAGGGACAGTTTCAAATTCTACAGTTAAAGTCAATTGCTCCTCCTAACTGTATTAATTAAATTTACTATCACAATAATAGAATTAGGAAAAACTATTTCCTTCTAAATGTATCTCTTTTCACCTTATTGATGGTACTCACCAGGTCCAGCCATGTTTATTTGACATGGAGTACTTTTCCATGATGGCTGTAAGACGAAGTAGAGAGAACTTTTGCAGTAGATTCAGCTGGGCTGCCGACTGATTACTGATGTGAAGTGATGTGATGGAGTGGCTCAGATGATGAGAGATTTGGAAACTATGCCATCGTAATCGCCTTTAGCCAGAAAAAAAAAAAAAAGGACAACAGAAAAAGAGACAACTGCTTTAATTGGGCAGAAAAGGATGGTATACTGTGAGATAGGGCAATACGCAAAACATACATAAACATACACACGTGATGGCTGGCTCATGGTGTGTCAACTGAAAGAAAACACAGCTAGGAGGCTCAACTCTTAATTTTGGAAATGCCCAAGCTTTGATTTTTTTTATGTTAGATTCCTAAGTGGGTGTGGGTCCCACACATGTACTCAAGAAAGCAGTGTGGCCTGTTATGCCCATTAGCCTACACACTTCCAACAGGATGCGGGAGATCCAGATTAAAATGTTCTCTTCCTGACTCAGAAATGGGATTTGATGCCTGGTCCCTCACCTCTCAGGAGACCAGCCTGACCACCAAGGTTTTCCAAACAGCTCTACTATTAAACACTTAAAGATTTTTTAGAGAAGGGGTTGAACCCTGTGTCTCCTAGGCAAGAGGCATAACTACTATGCTATATAACTACTAAGCTATTGAGACATTCACATCTTCTCTTAATCCCAATGCACTTTCTCTATATACTGTATATATTGGAAAAAAACTCACTTCTGTTTCTCATTTTGCTGAACATGATTTCTGGCTCAAATCCCACAAACTTTGGCACTGCTTATTTACTTAGTAGTTCGCCCGAGTTCACTCGCTTGTGATGGTGGTGAGCAAACATGGGCAGCAGTAAAGCAAGGCACGGAAGAATCTTCTGTGAGGAGTCAAGACTGATTGCAGATCGGAAAGTAACAGGTATTTTCTCACTGCTTCTGCACATACAAACCTATCCTACAGACAGCAGTATGGATCCACAAAGACTTTTACCCAGAGTCATGCTCCTTTGGCTCAACAGGAACTCACCCCTTTAACTCATAACAGGTCTCCCAGCTATTAACAAAATCCTACTTTTTACTTTTATTAACAGGTTAATTGTATACTATTGTATCAACCAGACGTGTAAGAGACTGGGGAAGGGTAGGGAAACTCTCTTTGAGAACAAAGGGACACATCTTTAAACCAGATCAGTGCATAAAAAAAGTGCATGAGGCTACTGACACATACACACTGGGGTAAATAACTTTGAAGACAAATTGAAAATAGATCCCACAATATATACAGCATTCTATTATGTAATTGGATATTATGAATCAAGGGAGAAAAATGCCTTAGTTTGCTCTATTACACCAATTCTCCATTGATTCCACATAAGAATTTCCATAGCAGGATGTCTCTTCTCCAGAAGTCCCACACTTTCCCTGGGAAGTCCCCTTTCCCATACAGGATGAGTACAACTGTAATGATGTAATGACGTCAACCTTGGGACTCCTAGACTGAGAGCTTCTGCTTCATTGTATCATATTTCATAGTCTGTCTTATTGTTAACGGAAGAGGAAAGATAGATTTGCATACAAAATCTTGCTACCTACCTGCTTGGCCTTGTGAGAGATGCTCCCACCCCAGAGTCTCTCCTGTCCCTAACACCAGTGGCCTCTGATTCATTCAGAGATGTTCCATCTCTGTCCATGTCACTTGGTGTGGTCCGGCCATCAGAGACAGAGTTTCCTTCAAAATCAAGTGTGATCTGTGTGGGTGACTGGAAAGGCAACGATGGAGACTCCCTGACCCGAACATCATCAACTGGCAGACCTGGCAACACATTCTTTGACCAACCATCTACTACCTCCTGGAGTCCATTGACATGTTGCAAAATGTCATCTAAATGAGGAAAAAGGACATCCTTCTCTAAGTCCAGAAGGTCCCCAGTACTAGCATACAAGTGGGAACCTGGCACATTGTCATAAATACTAATTCTGCTCTCTTTAGGACAGCAAGCCATCAATCCAGCTTCTTTAGGAGTAGAGCAGTTCTGTTTTCCCAAAGAGATGCTGCCTGTCCTCCAGTTTACACTGTTACTGTTGTCTGTAGGTGAGAGGCTTTCAATAGAAAGTGCCTTTGGGAAAGTCCCCGGTTTGTGGTCCTTGGGAATATGCACAACCAAGTTCTCTTGGGAATGAAATTCATTTTTTCGGTTTTGGTCCACCACTTGCCGTAAGGCTGTTCCTGCCAGAACATCTAGGTCCTCCAGGTACATCCCACCTCTCTTGTTTGCTTCATGACATTTGCGTTCCTTCAAACATGGTGTGCTCACCCCACTGCTGCTGTTTTCAGACTGACTGCTTTCACTGCTGGATTTGGCAGAAAACGAAAGTCCTCTTTTGCCTGAATCTTGTCCTAAGTTTTGGAGATCACCATTGACTATCTGTACACAGTGCATGTCTTTCAAGGATTGAGGCTCATATTGAAGAACAGGTCCACTTATCTCTAAAGGACCCGTTCTTCCAGAGCCTTTTAGTTTTCCATGCACACCTTTTGCTTTTAGTGTCTCCATGCGTTTTAGAAAGGTTTTTGCTTTGGTTCGTGTTGGTTTCTCATTCTTCAGGTTGTCCTTGGGGGACAGGACAGTGCTTACCGCCGTGGAGTCTGGAAGCAGTGTGCTTTCTACATCATGCTGGCCAGAGCAGTCGCAGGTCTCCCTGGCAGCACTGCTGATGCCGGACTGGCTCCTGTTGTCACTTCCCCCACTGCTCTCACTGTGAATAGATGAGACCTCAGGTTCACTCAGATCTGTAAGAACACTCTCGCTGCTTGTCGTATTTTTCATTTTAATGTCCCCAGAAGATCCATGTCTGTCTGATCGGTGAAGCAAAGCATCAATGTCGTCCACTCGAGACCATCGTCTGCTAGTTCTTTGGAAAGTCCATTTATTACTGATAGCACAGAGGTCTTCTTCATCTGAATCTTCACTCTGGAAAATAGCAAGTGGCATACATTAAAAGCAGGTGCCTTTACTTGTTATTTGAATTAATGTGACGCCGCTGCTCCATGTGAGCAACAGCTGGCAAAGTCTCCTTGAACTTACTATAACGAAAGATCAGCTATCAGTCCTTTCATAACAGCCTCTTTCATTTAATCGGAAAGACTGCAGTGAGCTTCTTAACAAGCAAGAAATAAAAGCCTGCTCTTTGTTAGGGAGCTCATGAGTCCTATCAGTGCCTCTTGGCATCTGTGGGCTGGTTTGCCTGTCCCCTAAACTGCATAGGACTGATGCTCATAGTCACTGCATAGAAAAAAAAAGGGTTTTGAAAGGTCCAGGTAGAGGGATCCTGACTTGCAGGGATGGTGTTAAGATACACACAGTACAGACTGGGCAGTAGCTGGGTACTACAGCAACGTGAGCCATTCAAGAACACCAGACAGCAAATACCCAATGCTGCATTTAGTTTTGCAGCGAGAACTAAGTAAATATTTGCAATAGAAGCAATAATCTTCACAGACCACGTGAATCCAACAAGATTTGTGTTTCAGAAACATAACTTCTGACAAATAGCCGCAATGCTTAAAATAACAGTAAAAAATAATATTTGGAGGTGTTGCTCAGTTGGGGGTGTGAGGGCAGGTGTGGGGAAGAGGAACAGCAATGCTCAGTCCTGGACTGGGCAGTGTCCACCACCGAGGTGAGTCTTCTGATAGTGGCAATCTTTGCCATCAGAGGCACCCGAAGCGTGATGACCCCGCTCCCTGCACCACGCTCTTTGGTTTCCCCCAACCTTCCCCAAGGCAGCAGCAGCCCCATAGCTCTCCCTGGTCTTATCTGGACCCCAGCCCTCAGCCTTGGGCATGCAGAATTGTGCTTATGCTTCTGCAGCTCCAGGAGCTAATCTTCAATGCAGACAACATGTACCTTGAAAAAAACTGGATAAAAAAGCTCTCTCTCTATGACATTTTTTTCATCTGTTTGCCCAGACAAAAAAGAGACATCTTCAGCACGAAGTACACAGTGTCAAGTTCACTGTTCTCTGAGGATGTGAAGCCCACAGTTGCTAATGAGTATCCTTTTCCTTGACTTTCAATCACGTTTATACTGCATTATTTTTGAACATTTGTTTTAGAGCAGAACAAACTAACTTCACCTACATGACATCCAAACAGCTCTTCACATTCTTGGAAGCAGTATGAAGGCAGTAAAATATGACAGGCTGTCAGAGTAAAATGAGGTGCTAAACCAGAAAGACTATTTTGGGACTGGAAAAATTCTCATTTTAAAAGTCTATTATTAGAAGTATTTTTCTATGAAGTTTTGATGGTAAAGTTATCTCCCATCTCTGACTAGATCTCCACTGGCCTAACTGGAAAACGTAAAACAAATTTTACCAGAACCTCTAAACCTTAAATAATGTGAAACCTCAAGAGATGGAGATTGGGATCAGCAGTGTGCCACAAGCTCCCTCTTGCCATAAGCTTTTCCCAGTTTATCACTTCAAGTCAGCCAGATGTTTTAGATCATGTCCAAACTATAAAATAAAATACAGCTATGAAATTTTGGGTTTAGTCATTCCTGTTTTATCTGTTAACGTTGAGGTGCATACTGCTCCTGCAGCTGGTGTTAGTTCACAGGAATGAATGGATATCTTAGTTCTACTGCTAGCTAGAGAGAAAAATTAAGCAGCTAGTGAAGCAGCAGGAAAGCAGCTAGGAAAGGGGCTAGAAAAGGCTAACACTACTTTGGCCATTTTGTCTGCAGGGAAGAAATGGAGTATCAGGCAGCTCTACCTTCATTTCAGCTTGGCAGTTTGCTGTACGCATATGTGGAGTGGTCAACTGCACAGATTCAAGCACTTAAAAATCCATCTGTTGTGGCCTTTGTAGTGCCACAAAGTAGGTATTTTAAAAACCACAAGGGTATGTACTTTAAAATATTCAGTAGTGGTAATTACATCTACAAAGCATATCACTGCTAAGTGTTGATGGCACCAACCAATAGGATAAAATATATACATTTTTATTTATTATATATCCCAATAAACAAAAGGGACCTTAAAGAAGATTCTTGGCTAACACAAATCCCTGTAGCTGCATTAACATTACTATATGAACTGAAAGGATTTAGCCTGTATTTTCTACAAGCTGGAATTGATTAAACTAGCCAAAGTGGTGGGGACATTGTGAAAAACAAGAGGCGAGCACAGAATAGGAGTACACAGGAATAAACATAAATTCAGTGGTGAATATACTTTAAATAATTTTTAAAGAAAAATAATTTTTTTTTTTTTTTTAGAAAGTAGAGATGAACAGAAATGGCTAGTAGTAAGTTAATTTTGCAACTAACCACAGCAAAGAGGATTACGTTCTGCCCAAGAACCAGTCAGAAAATACAGAGGGTTTTTGCTATTGAAAAAAACAAGGTTTGTTGAGTTTTTTAATTGGTAATGAAACATGCTTGTGTTTCATCAGAAGAAAAATCAGACAAATGAATTATCTGGATACTTAAATGCTGCCATGGTGACTCACTCCAGATTCGGCTGCACTGCGTGTCCTGTGACATAATGTGCTTTTTTTTTTTTTGATGGAATCGGTAGAAATTCTGGAACCCACAAACATCCTGAATGACCCACTGTTCTTGCTAGATATCAGAGTGCCCTGACAAATGAGACAGTCCCCAAAAAATGCAGAGAGCACTTTGCCAACAGACATGTCACCAGCTCTGGGGACAGTGGACCAAGAGTAGGTCTGAAAGCGACGATTCATTTTACACAGAAGGAGCAGACATCTTGGAGCACTGAGTGTGTATTTCTACTGACCTAGGCTGAAATCAAGTGCATAGCTTTGGAGCACGTTCAAAAGCCCATTTAATACCATTATGCTTGGGAAGACGAGAAGGGGCAAGTTTCTTGAGGAGTGACTGATAACATCTGCCAAAGATAAAGAGTTTTGACTCATGGATTTGTCACAGCTGATTTAAAATAGTACAGCTTTTTGAGTGAGGGTGTACTTTCCTAAGATACAGAGGGATGCTAACAAAAGGCAAAAAGTAGGTTTATTTGCAGTGGAATTTTGCCACATTTTTCCAGCTGGGCGCAGGAATTCTCATAAATCGACAGCTGCAGAAGGCAGTTAATCCTAAAGCTAATCTCTGTCTGTCCAAATCGCTTACGGACATATTTGCAACACACATACGAGGATTTCTGCGTGCATCTTGATGAAGCCAATGGGAGGAGAGCAGCCCACAGTGTGAACGCACTTCCTAGCATGAAGCGGGTGGGAGGGCAGGTGGGTGGTGGGGAACGCTCACCCCTCGTTGGCTTTCACAGTAACCTTCTCTGGCAGCTCGCTTGGCCATATTTGGATGAATTGCTCAAGCAGCTGCACTAGTCCTGTGCAAACCTGTTACACTGAACCTCCAAAGCAAGCTGATTTTGCATTTCATTGTTCAGACCACTATAGAGACTGTTAGGAAAGGTAGTATCTACAGCAAAAAAAAAATTTACTTGATTCAGTGTTCAATTCCAGACCCAATTTCCAGCTTTCACACTTGCATTTACATTTTCTTTTGTCAGCAGTCCCTCTTCCCTCATCTTCACTTCCCCGCATTCTCTTCTACTTTCACTTGTTCTGTATGTGCCATCCCAAATCTCTTTTGTCCCCTTTTTTCCACATTCAGCTGTGCCCTGCTTCTCCCTGGCCTCGTGCACGTACGGACCCAACTAGCTTCTGCCCCCCTGTATGGGTACTAAACAGGGCAGCCTCACTTCCACAGCAAAATAATGGTCATCTTCAGGGAGAGCAGCTGAGGGCTTCAACCCATTCAGAAGAGGGAGGAGTGGCAGCAAAATTTAATAAAAATGACAATAACAAGAAAATCCTCCTTTTTTAACCAACACAATCAGACACCTAATGAAGCAAGCAAGCAAACAAGCATACAAACCTCGCGCCAAACCCAAAACACATCAAAGAGAAGGACAGGAACTAATATCTAAACAGAATTTCCAAGAGACAAACACCATTCATCTATACGTTGCTTCTGCAATTCTGTCCCTTCTGCAGCTCAAGTATCTCTGCTCGAACACAAGTACATGTGCGCATGCACACAAACCAGAAACCGCTCCAAGCAGGTCAATGACACCATTGATTGAGTTGGCTTTTGCTGAACGACCTCAGCCTCTTGCTGCAGTGCCTACCTGCCCAAATCATAAAATGATCCTGTAGTCAGGGGATTTTACTGTCCTTTCTGTCAGGTGTGAGGTGGGTATTTGATGTGGACAGTGTTCGCACTCAGCAAAGACAAGAAAAATCCATCCGGACTGAGGCAGTGAAGAGGTGGGATCCCCATGGCTTCAGTGAATGGACAAAATGCATGCTAAGTAGGCTACATGCACAGGAGAACAAATGAGCATGTGCAGAAGGCAGAATATCTGGATATTAAACCCATTCTTTGCCCAAGTTCCCTCACACAGTGAACAGAGTATAAACTGAAGTAGACTGAACCTGTAAAAATACCAAAAATGCAGCTCTTGCAGGCAGTTTTTAAAAAGCATTAGACAAACAGTCTAAGAAAGACAAATATACACCAAGATTTCTCAGTATCAGCCACCACCCTTGTACACTACTGACGCAACTGGGGGAATCTGTGACTAGAAAACCAAACGTTCAACAGTTAATGCTGGGCATGTTACAAAACTCTCAAAATCAATAGGCAGTTTCTGCATTCCTCACTGAAACCCTTTAAGCTCAAATAATTCCCATGTTACACAGGAGTTTGTAAGGATGAGGGGATTTATTTTAATATTCTTAAGTGGGAATAAGTCGGTACAAGAAATAAAGAAAAACTATTGTTTCCATTCGAGGAGCTTCCATTTTTCCTTAGCCGGATTTTCCATTGTGTATTCACATGGTATTGGCAAACAAACCCGCGTAATGAAAACACACTGTCTTCTCACCCACTAACTTGAGTTATGGATATATAAAGTTTTAAGTACTGCACGTGCCCTTTTAACACACATAGTATTGTTCCTGATGTATTCATCACAGTTTTTCCTTTTTTCTTTATATTTTCAAGATTCAGCAAGCTGTTGTCCTTCCAGATAATGCTGATGCACATGTTCAGACTCAAATACACTTAACTTACTTTTAAGAGCATTACGAACTTAAAAACTAAATTGGGGAGCTCTTAACACAAAAGCCCAGGCAAAGCCAGCACATTTCATGAAGTTTCCTTACCTTTTTTCTTTGGAAGTTCACATCGAGTTTCATTGAGGCGCACTTGTTCAGTGTGTTCAGTCGTCTACAGGGTAAAGCAAATTCGAAAGATTAGCTGCCTCTGATTAAAGGGCATGACTTTTCATGAGTTCAAAAGCTTTTCTCTTATCTGCCTGTAATGTGCTAACTGCATACAACAGGCTTCAGAAAACGATACTGTTTATATTATTCCAGGCGATGAAACTAATGTGTTAAAAAGGCATCTTAGCTTCACATTCCTTGATAGCCAGTTTTTCTATATTGCTTTTTAATTCATAGACACTTAAACACTTAACAAAGGAAACCAGTATAAACAAAACACCTGTGTTGTATGGGGAGATGACAAGAGAATAAGGAGGTAAGTTGCCTTCCCAGGAATGTAGCATAGTTGGTCTAAAACGATTAAATGTAAATGTTAGGGGATTTCAAAGCACTTGTGAAAGACAAAAGAAAAAGTCAGTTTTGGATTCAGTTCCTCACTTTAGGAAGTTAGTACATCCTTGAAAAAGCTGACATAAAGAAGAACTTAGCAATTAGTTAAATATTTTTTCACAGCTGAATGTTCCTTTCCTACACCTGTGGGTCTTAAAGACAGGTTAATGCATCCAAAACGTAACTGATTTAACATCTTTAAATAAGTATTTCTTGTTATTTTTGACTGTGGTCTGTTTGTAATGATGTTACCAGGAACTCTGCAAGGCTTCTGCTCTTTAAATCCAAGGCTATTCCATGAAGATAACTGATTGAAATGACAATCTAATAAAGACGGAAAATGAATACGTGTGTGTGTGTGTGTGTGTGTGTGTGTGTGTGTGTTCATGTGCAGAGACGGAGCACAACAAAACATTTTCTTTCAATAGTGAACCCAATATGCTAAGCATAATTGCCTAGTTTTTATTTATACTTAGAAGTCCTGATTCATGAAACCATCCGTCTTCTCAAAGCAGGGGCTCAGAATTAAATATGCTCAACTGTAAATATTTGCCTGATTTGGGGCTGAATTTCAAAATAAGGAAAGGCAGAGTGAGAGAGCCATTTGCCCACAACACTCTTTTGTGGGCTGTCTGGATCCCCCATGTCTTTGCAGCAAGAGCTGCCCCTGTTGCTTCTGCATCCCAGGAAGAGGCTGCAAATCGCCAGAACCGACAATATTTGAAATATGTGTGATAAGTTACAAGGGCACGTGAAAAAAAGTGTATCACATCAATGATATAATCTCTCATATGGCACAAGAGCACTACAACATTAGCATACTCCTCCCTGGATCTTCTAATATTAGAAACCCTTTCAAATTTTTACCACTTATAAAGAACTGGCTCACTTAAAAAGAAACTGTGGATCTTCCTTAAAAAATTTCCCCTGCCTAGTACCACCTGCTCATTTGTAGATAAAATACTTCTTAACTCAAGCCAATAACACCCTTATGCCATATCAGAAAAGCCCTATGCTCTTCATATTAATGTGAGTACAATGCATGCACAAGCACACCCCACATGCGTGGTAGCAATATCCTTGTAATAAATTGCAGGCTTTGTGGCTCTGTAATGATATCTTCAGCCTTCTGCCCACAGATACTCCTCCTCAGGGATTACATCTATCATTGCAAAACTCATCTTTTGCCCAAACATGGAATTTTGCAACCCAAAGTTGCATATTCTTGGGGCTCCAGCTGAGTAATGCTCTGCGCTTCTTTTGAGTGCAAAATGTTTAAATTTGTGTATTGACATCAATTCCAGATACGCAGAGGCACAGAAACATGTTCAAAGGACTCCAACCCAACTTTCTATTTGTGGAGACAGCCTCCTCCGAGAGGTGAACCAAAAGCTCAGATCTGACTCCCTGCACTCTGTGTTAGCTGCCCTGTGCTGGAGGGACAAGCTTGTAGCTGCATTTCCACATCGACACGTGGCTCTGCGCAACACACTGCTGGGCTGCCTGGTCATCAGACCTGGCCGGTACACATTTGAGTCAAGACACTGTGGCAGTGTCTTTGCACGGTGTAAGCCAAAGTCTGCAAAATAAGCCACTAAAGACATATCTGGAGGTCCCTACAGTGGCACTTTGATTCATCTGAACGCCGTGGAATGCCCTCAGTTTGTGTTCCCTGTTGGTGTGAGTGAGACCTGACATCCCATCTGAGTCTTAGGGCTGGGTTTCTTTCCTCTGTCTGACAGACTGGGGATGAAGCCCAGTGTGCTGGACCCTGTCCAACCACAGCATCAGCCAGGGTGCAGCCAGACCATGGACCGGGAAGTCCTCCTCAGTCCCTTGACCTACACATGTCCTGCAAGGCTGAATGGGAGCCAGGAGTGAGCAAAATTGATGCCCAAAGGCTCAGAAATCCTGAGAAACCAGTACCTCCTTTGAAGCTGCTCATCAGATCTGAAAATCATCGACCTCCATCTCCCTCATCTCCATGAGAATAGACTGAAGAAACTCTTCTGAGACACTGGCCCAGCGCATAGGCCTCTGGTCTCCACAACAGCCCCTGGCAGGTGATTTCTGCAGCTGTTTCCTCAATAGCTTACAAAATAGCCCTACACTTACTGCCTATTTGCAGTTGTTAGGAAGAAGATGTAGCAGAAAACATTTTAAATACAGGAGTCAGTACTCCTTTACTCAGTATGATGCCACTTGCCATCAAAAACCACAGGAGCACGCAATGTGCTTTAGAAGCAGGATGAGAAGAAAGTGACAGTCAGCAACTTAACACTTTGCAGAAAGCGTCATGGTATTTCTATAAAAGAGGGCTTCTTCTTCAGCACGGAAAGGTGCAGAAAGCTCACAGTCGAATAAACAAAACCGTCCAAAGCAATCGCTTTCCTGCTAACTGCATTAGTCTCAGTGGAGAACTGACAGATCAACTCTATCCAACAAGTATCATTGCTTAAACTGGAGGCTTAGAAAGCCACACTATTGTCCTGGCTGCTTTCTAATCTGGCTTTTCTATGAGGAACTTGCTCCATCAAAAACAAAACTACTTCTTAATGGGAGCCAGGGGCTCAACCTCAGGTTTTAAATTTACCCATCTACAAAACAACGGCATGCTGTCTGGGGCTCTTCCAACGCCACGGAAAGATTTGCCAGCGAAATCAGAGAACTAATGATCAGATTTGTTAGCTTGCCTGGTACTAACAACTCCAATCAAAGCCAGTCTGTTTCAACTTCTTATACCCTGTTGATGTGCCAGCGGTGGCAGAAAGCTTTTCTCATCTGCTTAAAGTCATTAGATGACTGACAGTCAAGTTCTCAACAAGTCTTTCAAAAAACCAAAAACTAAAAGTCTCTGGCTACAGAAGGCTGTTACTAATGTCCCAGTCAAAGCGAGAGAGGCGCTACGCATGGGAAAAGGCTGCCTGTTTCTAATGTTAACAAAACACAAAATCTGGACTTGAGAAAAGGCAGAAAAAACACATTAAATAAACACAAGAGAGGTGGCCATATAGAAAACAAATCATCTAGGATGCATTTGAATGCTTGTCTGGAGAGCTCTGCAGTGTTCAGGAGCAAGCCTGGAAAATATTCACTATCGTTAAGTACTTCCCTGCTAATTTTATTTCTTCTCCAGGTCATCACAGGTAAACACTATCTCTATGGAGAAACATCATCTCTGCGTTGAAAAGTGTCCCTTGATACAATGCTTAAACGTAACAGGAGTGACTCAGGTGCCCAAACAGAGGGGTCTGGTGCTATTTTAGATCCCCAAGAGTATCAAGCCTGGCCTTCAGCTGTTGCAGGTCCTCTTGGACCAGCCAGCCCATGAAGTCTGAGGTATCTTAGGAGATCTGAAGTGGCACTAGACACAGGTATTTAGGGCTCTGAATCCCACCCCCAGTGCTGTACTTATTAACTCTTCTAATGGAAGTTCATCAGAAGCAGGAAATCTCTGAATTTTGCATCCTGTACAGCACCAAGCAGCACTTACAAATAAATACAACCTTGTAGCACAGAACAATCTGATTATCTGTCAAAACCTCATTGGTGACCTTTTGTCCTGCTTGAGAAGCCACACAGATAATAGGAAGACAACTTTAAAGCAACTTGGAGCTCCACGAATTCCCCGGGACCTGTTCAGCAGCTGCTTCCAGCAGCTGGTGGGGAATGCAGTGCAGGGCACTGGCTGGTCATGCAGGAGGAGGCACCATGTCCCGTGGGGACAGCTGGCATGGACTGCAGCCGTGGCTGCAGCACCTCCTACCTCTGCAGATCTGCAAATGTCCCCTGTTATGGATCATGACCAAGCAAACACATTTTGTGGTTCTGTGAACTCCTCTCTGAGGGAAATCCTACATTATTTCTTTGTTTTATCTTTATTCCTAGCCGAGTTTAGGTGCTGAATGCACTGGCTTCTTCTGGTGCGGTGGAACTTGGGAAGAGGACATCCAACCCATGCAGGGCTGTGCTGAAGACTGAACGCTGAATAACGGTCTTCCCAGTACTGATAGGGCTGCTGTGTGAAGCTTGCACTGGCACATCCCTGCTCCACCAGTTGTGTGTGTGAAGAGAATATGCTGTTTTTCAATCCCACCACTTTTTATCATTGCTGCAACTGAGTGACGCTACGCATTCACACAAGGTGAACCAACTCTCCTTGAGATCAATGGGAGCCATTCCACTGACTTCAAAGCAGGGCTTTCCATGTTGCATGTGGAGAGCTGGGCTTATTTCCTAACAGCACTCACAGCAATATAGCTCAGCAGATCGTGCTGACTATACAATTGCCGTTTCAAACTCTTAATAGTATGGTTTCCCATATACAGTGACTTTTGGATTACTAACAAGCTATCTAAGAGACATGGACTATGGAAAAAGAGGCTACTGGCTGTTTGGCACAGTTCAAATTTTAAGAGCCTGGGTTAGGGCCCTAGTATCAGACTAGTATTACATACTTGTTCTTTATATTCTTAGTCACTGAATTTACATGAATACAAAAAGTACAACATGGCTTGGCTTTTCCTTCTCACCCTCTTATCACAGCAGCCACAAAAGTTCCCAGAGCAGAGTCTGTTGCTGCTATTTTGGAAATGACACAGAGATCCAGCTATAACATTTTCATGCCCAATTATTATTTTGGCAGGCTGACAACGCTTGCCTGCAGATTGCATGGCAATTTTCTATTGTTCGTTACTCAATAAAATCTGAATGGAATCTCTTGATAGGAAAAAAGATATGCCTCTAACCCAAAGGCCTCCAATTTGGGCTTTACTCTGCCAAATTTTCAAATGATATTGTAAACAGCAGGAGTGTTAGAATACCTCAGAAAGGTCACAGAAGTCTTTTACAACAGGGAGTCTTAAGACTTTCTGTCTAAAGTACTACCAGCTGCCTTAAAAAAGAAAAGGTTCCTCTGCATTTATGCCTCATATTGTCTTGTATACTGCAACGTCACAGAAAACTGATTATAAGATGAGGTTAAGAGTCTGATTTCAATCCACAAGAGCAGAGAAATTCAGTGTTTATTGTAGAACTATTATAGTTCAATGCATTCCAGCTTTAAAATTATCCTCCCAATACAAAGGAGAACCCCACTTTCTTCACTACCGTGGCCTAAATGCACTATTAGTCAACATGAAGGCTTGGTCATGGATTGCTTTGAGGGCAGAGTGAGCTTTGGGTGTATGAAGAACGGAAGTTTGGCACCCAACCTGGTAATCTGTACTTGCAGAAATAATAACCGACCTTTTCTTAGCTTTCTATTTCAGAAAACTGTGTCACAGCCTGCAGTTCTTGTATGATATACTGGCATGCACCTTATAGTAATGCCACCAGAGAACAAAACAAGGGTAGAAAACTGGCCACCGTCATCAGCCAAGCTGTGAGGATTTACAGTATGCTGGAAAACTTTGAAGATGTTGGTTTTGTAGCAACAGTACCACAGCTTGTGCTGGTGGGAGTGGCTGACACTGTTTACTGTTTCTGATGAAACCCGAAACTTGACATTTGGCACAACTTTTTATGGGTCACTCTCAGCTAAAGGTTTGGAGCTGCTGAATTACAGCAAATTAAAAGTCTGCAACCTGAAAACATAACTCTTCTAGCTATATAACCTGTATATAATGCTTTTCCTTTTTACCTGGCTCATATACAAGGTGTCATTCCCTTCTCAGATCTAAACTGTTTAAAAGCACCCAACAAAAATTAAAACCACGAGATGTTGTCTTCAGAATAAAATCATGACACAAGAAGTTACTAGACAGTCATAAAAATCCTTATCTTTGAATAAAATAATTTGACAAGATCTATGTATACGCTTATGTACTGCAGGTCTCAGCAGTATCATTCAATTTAGGCTAATATAAAGCGTTGTCATATCAGTACATCTCTCCAGCTGCTCATTTATTTTCCAAAATCTCATATTTCAATAAAGGAGAAAAAAAAACCACCAAAAAATCTTTAGCTGTTCACTTCACAAAGAAATCCTTATAAATGTAAACCTACCGTAACCATTGTAGGTGTATCTGTGAGTCAGTAGAGTCTGGAAGAGCAAGAGGTGAGCTGTTCCCACTTCGTTTAGTAGGTGTTGGACGCTTTTGACTGTAACTGAAGTATTACTATTGCTAATTACTTCAGAGAAGAAAGGCTGGGGAGAGTCCTACAGCTATGCCCTATGACTGCCACTCACTGTTTGCTCTCACAAGAAGGGGACATGGACAGAGGTCGTACACGCACTTTTGGATGGTGCTTCAATTTTATGGGAAAGGGTGGGTGGAAGAGACCTCAACCTCCTACCACTTCCCATTTCCAAGTCTACAGCAAAGTGGTACCAGACTGAAGCAGTGGTATGTATGTATGCGTAGGAAGAAGGTTTCTTAGGCATGGGCATAGAAATCCCTCCCACCAGGTCATATAGAACAGCAGTAGGTCATGCTTGCAGTTATTCTGTTCCCTGGTATCCTTGAGAGCAATCACTGAAAGAACCAGGATTTTCCTACAGATTTCTCCTCAAACATAAAGGCTACTACATAGAGAAAGAGAATATTCTTTATATTCTATATTCCCATATCTGTAATAAACAAATGGAAAAGCAACTTGCAGGAAGGGAGTTCTGGGAAAGCATTGACAGCTATGCCCAGGAATTTCCTGGATCCTTCAGGAAGGAGGGCACCTCCTGGCCTGGAAAGATGGACTAATTAACTCTCTTCCAGCGCTACTTGCTGTCACTCTAGGAAACCCTCTGTGCAGTCCTCTGTCACAGACTCATTAATCCTTGCCTGCACAGTGCAATGTGCAATGGAACAGCATATATTCTCCGATGACTTTAGCCACAGTTGCAGAAGGGGAAAGAGAGTTTTGTCCAATTATTTTGATGCTGGTGTTGTGAAAGCTTCCATAACATGTAATAAAGCATGTTTGGTTAGGGGCCAGATGCTCCTTTACTGAAGTGGAGAGGAGCAGAACCCAGCTTGAGCTGAGTGCAGGAGAAAAATGAGGGGAACAATGCCTCTGCAATGTGGTTTTGCAGAACTACCACAGAATTGTTACTTCTTAAGTCCTGGGGGACAGTACTGGAGCAATGCAATACGGTATATTCATCACAGGCAGAGTATAAAAAGCTAGATAAACAGCAAACACAAGCCCTCTGGGAGGGGCAGACCAATAAGTGGTTGCAGGAGCTGTAGCACTGTGGGGTTCTGGTCCCAATTCTGTTGCTGGCGATGCCAAAAGGAGAGTACCAAGGGAATCACAGCAGCATGAAAACCATTCTTGCTGCCAGAGAAAGTACTTGCTGAACTCTGTGCAATGAAGTTTTATCTTTTCTGCTTTGCTTGGACACAGAGCTGTTCATGTGCAACTCAAATATGACCCCTTCACTTATTCAGGATTTCCTTGCATTGTTGCTGGTTCTTTGCTAAAATGAAGCTGTTTCAAATCCAGCGGTTTTGGGTCCATCTTGATCTTGTGATGTTTTCTATGAGTGTAGTGGAAAAACTCCAGGTTTTTCCATAAGAGAAATGAATTCAGAACAGTATCATCTTAGATATAATTACTTAATTCACATAGATAAGCAAACACCTCTTCTGCTGGGCTGCTATCCTAACAATAACAAACCAGCTCATGCTTTTTAAATTATCAGAAAAGAAACTTTAGGTGCATTTACCTGCAAAGAGGTTCTACAAGGTCCTTGTCAAGAAAATCATGATCTTTCTTTACTGCAGCAATGTCAATGGGAAACTGGGAGTCTATAAAAGGAGACACAATATTAAGATGACTGCTTGCTATTCAAATGAAAATACACTGTCTACATCAAAAATGCTTTGCGTGTACTTGCTCACTGAAATCTAATATTGCTGACTTCACTCAGCTCTGGTTTCCTTCCAGCTGTATCGGTGACCCTTTCAGTCATTTTATTTTTGTTTTCTCTTAAATGTATAGTTGAGCATCCTGTGCACCAAAGAGACAGCAACATTTTTCAAACAGAACAAATTTCACTTTGGCTTTAATAAGATATTCAATTGTTAGCTGCTCTTCCCAGTGCCTAACACAAACGAATGAGATCAGAGAATTACCAACACACTTTCATTATCCACGAGCAATAAGGTTCCCATTCCCATCATAGTGACTTAATGAATTGCTAGACAGACTTTTCCCATGAAATAGATACATTTTGAGCTTTTTGCTTTTAATACAATTCCCAACAACAACGATTTCAGACAAAGGGTTACTCAAGTAACAGAGACAAAAAATGAACTGAATTATAACCCCCAAATACTAGCTAAAAAGCCAGACTAGTGTGCTGGAAGCTGACATTTGTAATGAAAAGTGACATGGCTGCAACACATTAGTGGGTTCCGTAACAGTGGGACGGGCTTCAGCGCAGTGGCTGCACTCCAGATTGCTCTGCCATGTTTAGGTACCGCAGTGGGAAGCTGGGATATGGGAACTGCAGCCAGCATTTTCAGACACTAGTGCTTAACATTTACATAATAGATGCCTGTAAAAATGACCTTGTTTTCAGAGACGCTGACTGTCTAGAGTGCATATTGACTGTATGGGAACTGTGGGAGCCCAGCATGGGTTGCATTTTGGAGGGAACATCCCTTTGAGTTCAGCAGGCAGCGGACTCTCCTTTCCCTAGGGGAGAGGGGATGTGAGATATCCCGATTATAATGCAGACATAGAAGGTACTGCTGAGTACCCAAGGACTGTGGTAGACAGACATCTATGTCAGCTTTGGTCTGGCAGGTTTATTAGTCTTAGCTCCTTGCTGATTGTAGCAGAGCCCGCCTGGCTCCTGTGGAGCCACCCAAGCATCTCTGCGTGGTTCTTCCAGCACTCCTGGTCCTCAGGCAGCCGAGAGGCCCACTGGGACCCAGCACTAGAGCCTTGCGGGACCTCAGCTGGCTGTTAGGAGCCGTGGAGGTGTCCTTGGCACCATGCTTCCCACCGCTCCTGGCTCCGTGGATCTGGCTGACCTGTGAGGTTTCTTGGCTCCATGCATGGAGCTGTGCTGCTTCCAGACCCAAGCTGACCCTGGACGGTGTCCAGCAGGCTTGGCAGAACTGTGCTTTGGCTAATAAGCCTGAGCGGGCCTGAGCTGGCTCTGTGTCTCTGGCAGAAAGAACAGGCAGTTTGGAAAAAATAAGGATCAGCTGCAGTTTCCCTCTCAGCACTGAGCTACAGAGAGCAGAAAAAAAAACATTCCCAGTCCCCAAACTGAATGCAGCAGCAGTGTAAACGCTCGCCTCATCCTCCAGGACACCGCTTCTCTGAGCACAACTGTCTATTATTCACCCACTCCAGAAGCAGCTAGGAAGGGGACACGGCCATTTGCTTCGAGTTAGCTCTGCAATATTTGCTTTTCTTGCTTTGCAGTGAGAGGAGGGCAAATGCAAAACACAGCTCAAGTGATCTACTTTTGGTAACTCTGCAGAGTTTTCCATCTTATTTTCTGTAAGATTGAAATTTTCAATAACTTTCAATATTTTCAATCTTATTTTTGACATTTCAGGACATTTTAAAAAAAAGACCTATATATTTGGATTTTTTGTACTTCCTTTTTTTAACCTTTGAGGTTTACACAAACTGTGTCCCCCTGTTTTTTTCCATAGCCATGAGGGCAAGAATCTTACTTTTCTTTAGGCATTCATACGACTCCAGCAGCTGAGGCTTTGTGAAGCAGCCAGACACGGCGATAACTCACTCAAATGCAGAGCTGGCCGACTGTAAGCTCTCCTGGCAAGGACCCAGTACACTTTCAGTACTGCACAAAAACGAGAAAAACCTACTCACCCTCATAGAACTGAGCATACTGGGGAAATCCAGCTGCACGTAACCAGTCACACGCTTCCTTTGCTTCGATTTCTGAGGAGAAAGAGAAAAGAGAATAGTTCACACTTTGTTATCTTGCATTAGAAGTTCTTTAATTACAAGGAAATAGCAAAGAGACTTGATAATAGCTGCTCCGTGCTTAAAAGCAGTCATCACTCAAAAATGATTTTTCATGGCATCAGAAAACAGAATAGAGCCCATCAAAGACATCCACCTGCCTCCACAGGACTCTGGGCTTTGCATAGCTGTTTGGTGCCTGGGACAAAGACACCAAAGTTTTAATCACCTCCACGGGAAGGAGAGTTGCTCAGCCAGGTTTGTGATCCTGTGTCCTATCCTCCCCCAAGGACAAGCTGTTGGGGAGAGGTGAAGATGAAGCAGGGTGGAAATGGGATGACACGGAACATGCGCTGGGTTTTCTCCTGCTCTGACACTTGCAGAGAAAAATCACACGTGAAGACACTGAATGCTCTGGACAGGTCTAGTGTTACTGAAGGGAAATTGCACAGGTAGGATGTACCTTCCTACCTTTAGCCATCTAAACTCAGTTATGTAGACTCCCTCTGCAGTCGGTAGAGAGATAGTTACTTCTGAAGGGTGATTCATTTCATCTTAAAGTAGTGTCTAAAATAGGTGGGATAAATCACTTACTGACAATGCTTTTCTCTTGTGGCTGCTAACAGAGGAAGGATAAACCACTGCAGGTATATCTGTGCAGCTAGATGAAATAGAGACAGCGACAGGCAGTAGCTTCCAGCCCTGCACCCCAGACCACTCACTCTTCTTTCATTTTAATCCACTGTTTGGGACTGTTTCAGTTATCTCTCTTCAAGACAAACCTTTTCTTGAGAAGGCTAGTACTAAGCAGTGTGGAGATGAACCAATTTGTCTTGTCTTCTCCCTGGCTCTCCACTATTTAGAAGCATGGACACAGCTTGTGCTGGACTAGGTTTCCATTTCCAAACAGCATTCACTGGGTATGATGTATCGTACCCTCTTACAAGAGATGAGCAAATGACCAGTTGGACAACAGAACAGTTCCTCCTTAGTTTGGGGGTGACAGCAGGGATAGGTGAGCATGAGGGAATGGAAGAAAGTCATGTTCAAGACAGAGACTACATTCCCCGACCTCTGTGATGACCCATGCATGTTGATATTAGGGCCAATCAATTTTTACCAAGCTCCAAGGGATCATTTTACTGAGACCTTCAGGTGTGCCAGGTCCTTCAGCGGTGCGCCAGGTCCGGCTCTGTCTGGCCACGTGGGCACCCACACTGCCTGCAGCACCCACACTGGGCACCCACACTGCCTCTAACACTTGGTTGGTTCTGCTTTACAAAATCAAAGTCAAAACATGTGCCCGCATCTCTTACATTTACATAATCTAGATGTATGTCAGCTAAGGAATGGAGTGTGCAGGTGCTGAAGAAAGTAGACATTTATGTTGCTTATTATTCGACCTGAAAGAATCAATCAAGGGTTTTGGCACATTTGCAGTCGTAAAATCTAGGCAGCCATAATATGAAACCCTAAATATAAAACAAGCAATGGAACTGGAAAAATAAAATCAGGCTCAGTCGCTCTTCTGCATGTTCTGCCTTGCATGCAAAAAAATGCCAGTCATAAATCCGTTTTGTACTAAAATGCATTTTTATAGATAGGAGATGCCAGCACGAATTTTTCCCCATGCAATTCCATTCAAATCACTCATTATACCCCTAATGACTTTGCCCACTGAAGCTCACCATAAAACCTGCTTTGAATACACTCCACAGTATGTGACCTCCAGACCTTTTTCTGATCCTCTAAACACTGAATCACACCAGCAAATTTTTTTTGCAGAAATAAAAATTCAGAATATAAGGTCTACTCATCAAAAGCCCAATTTCCCAAAGATGATTAGACAGCCAGGAACAGCTCTGCAATGGCCACAATCATTAGCAGTGCTGAAAAGGATTTACCACCAGGTCTTCATTTGCTTTGACATGAGCTCATGTTAAGGCCAAAAAACGGAGTATGAAAGTACATTCAGTTCTTAACACTGCACAAAAGAATGAGCAGCTTACATAAAACGTGGCTCTCACTACTGCACATCTGTGTGCTGAAAGCACATCTCTATTATATTCCAGTGAGGCTGAATATTTTTATTAAATGCTTGGAAAAAAGACAAGTCTCTATACTTTTTCTTTCGCTTAATTCAATCTCATGAAACACAGATGAATCAATCCCTTTTCAAAATGTATTTTACAACTCATAACAGCTGTACGTACATTCTAGCTTCATCTGGCCTGGAAGCACAACTAACAGAGGCTGTGGGTGATGGAGAATGCTACCACTTAATACTCTAATATGCTTATCATATTTCAATGTTTTCTGCAGTTGGCTGCTCAAAGGAGGTTGCTGAGGAATCTTCTGCAGCCCAAGTGAGATCTAAAAAATCTCAGGTTGCGGAGGGTGAATAATTGTAGCAAATAACCAAGGAAGTAAATCTCACCCCTTGGTTTTTTTTGAGGCTATTGTTTGGGGCTATTGTTTTTAGAGGCTGTTTGTAACACACTGTGACCCTCTCAAACTCAAACTGATTGACGGATTAACTTCTGCCTTCAAATCTTTGACTTCACCTCCTCTGCGAAGGCATCTATTGGGAGTATTCTAATTTTTTAAATGATCACCTCCAACAAACAGATTCAGCCTTGAACAAGATTTGCTTTACCAGCTTTCAACACACTGGGTCTCAGACACATATCAGTGCCCAGTTACCTCCCTTCTCTCTCTTTTCTTGCTGGTCTTATTCAGAAGACAGCAGTGCAATGTGCTATTGGCCCAGCCAAAAGAATGACTTTGCTCATAACAGTGAATTTCTTCTGGTTAAAGGCACCTGTTCCAGCCATTCCCCTCTTGGGCAACGTAGTTAATGCAGTTAGAGTGAAAAGGCACAAACAAGTACTTGCTCCTCAGCAGAGACAAAAGGTGATTTTTATTATCTCCCTCTGGGCATGTAATCTAGTTCAGTATGCAATACAGATTTTTTCATTACTTGGTATTGTAATGCTTAAAATACAATTTGAGATGCTCAATTTAACATTCTCTTTCTGTGCACACACTCTAGTATTTGCTTTTTGCTACTTGCTAGTTAACCATCAGTGAAGACTCATATTGGAAGAGATGAGTACAGCACCAAAAAGACCTCGTTGAAGATGCGCATTGTGAGGCAGCATTGGTCCAGTCCTGCTCCCATGTCCAGGCTAATCCAGTTGTCAAAGCCAGCCTGCAGCAGCTGTGCTGTCTTTCTTTGTGCAATCCTGCAAGCCTGGAAAAATACATGTGTTTGCAGGTTGTCAACAGCACAAAGAAGGGCTGTCACACTGTGAAGAGAGATTCGAGCAAGGACATGGCTCCTAGATTTGTGCTCAATGCTTCCTCCCAGAAGCACGCGAACTCCCACTGGCCCAGCATCTGTCCTGGGGACACCATCTCCAGGCTCCTGCTTAGGGAATTTGGGAAAGTGAAATTGTGGAGTGGAATGACCAAAAGGCTGCTTGTCCCAGTGCACCTGATGGTGGGTTTCTGCTTATGCACTTCTGTACTGCTCTGCTGACTAAAAAAAAGGCATGGATAATTTTCCTACTGCTTTCCACTTGCTCAGGCAGCAGCTAATGACGGGTGTTCATTAGTAAGGCTAGGTAATAACTCAGTCACAAATACCGACACACATCAATATGTCTCACAGAACTGGAGTTCTCAGGTTTTTTCAGCTTTTAGTTGAAGCTTGACAAGACGCAAGTTTTTCTTTCCATTACTCTTTTCTTATGGTAACAAGTTATAACAAACGCTCATGCCTTCAGAAGTCCTCCAGACACACTTGTGGGGAGATAGAATCACAGAATTGTAGAATCATTTAGGTTGGAAAAGACTCTTAAGATCATCGAGTCCAACCATCAACCTAACACTACCAAGTTCACCACTACACCATGTCCCTAAGCACCACATCCACAAGGACGAGGTTGATGACCAACCCATGGGTTCCACGTCCCCCTCATCTACCATCTCTTGTCAGGACGTTTGTGCAAAGTCCCCTGTGGCTGAGCTTCTTTACATCTTGTTTCTGCCTTTCTGCCATTCTCCCTTTGTCTCCTCTGTATTCTGTTTTGGTGTTTCCCCCCCTCTTTTTTCCTATAATTTTTATTTAAGATTCAGATATCCCTTCGCACAATGCAGCAAAAGAAATAGCAACAAGAATAAACAAGGTATGTAATCGCCCCATCTATTGTGTTTACGTCAACCTTATGTGATAACCTTTATTATTCATCTGTCTGTAATAAATCACTATTTACACTTCTTTTTTATTATTATTCCCCTTATATTGCTCACCACTTAAATCTAATTTACTGGATTTTAGATAAAATATCTGGAGCGTTAGTGAAAATGATTGGTCAAGTCCTTGGAAAGGAGTCTATTTTCCTTTGCAGCCACATCAGTGAGCTCCAGTGGAAGCCACAAGCTGGCCTGTTAGGTAGAAGAGGTCTCAGTCTTGCAAGTGTTGTTTGGGAGTAGAGTAACAGTTTGGTTACAGTTCACAGGATTTGCAGCTAGTTAGTTTGGTATTATGTTTTACATTGACTTTTGATCCTTGTCTTACTCTCTCCTTCAAGAGGAGGAAAACTGTTGGGATGATGTCTACCTGGCGTTTACGGGTCAGTTTGGAGGCTCAGCTCAACCTTGGATTTAATAACACCCTTTACACTCAGGAGCCCCAGTGGACCTGTGTGAAATGTGAACCAGAGAGTAATCTTGGGGACAAAACTTTGACCATATCTTACGCCTGAGGCATGCTTGAAGCAGCTGTCCACACTGTGTGGGTGAGCTTGCCTAGCTGACCTTATGCATCCCTTTTGCCCCATACACCCGCCATGTCACAAATAAGCCACATCACCACCCTGACATCTTCCCAGAAGAGCACTCCTGAGGGCAGATGGGATCTGAAGGAAAGCTCAGTTCAGGCGGAAGGTGTATGAGAACAGGTCCAGCATGCTTCAGCTTCTTCTTGCAGCCCAGGCCAAGATACTTTAATGGCCCCCACTCCTCTCCTGCCCCTACACCTCATACTACTCTTATTTTTCAGATGGGGATTTAAAGCACTTCAAAAGTACACGAGCAGGTTAGAGATGAAGTTGGTGGGAATTAAGTGTGTGACTCCTTTAACTGCCCATAAAAATACGGCTGTTACTCCTCAAGTACTAATGCCCTTAGAAACCTGGTCTGGAGATTGCCAATTTTCTGAAGTTCTGAGATACCTAAACGCATCACTCTACTGTCACTCAGCTACTACACAACACTAAAGGCTGACAGGTTTCCACTGAATGGCATTTTCAAAGCCACTTTGGAGCTAAGAAATCAGCCTTACAGTAGTGTTTAGGTGCTAAATTTTAAAGAACAGGAAAATATGAGAACAAATTAATTTCCAGAGTCACGTAGGAAATTCATAGCAAAACAGAGTCTCACATCTATAGCTCGCAAAGAGCAGATTAATACCCTAACTACTGGATAATTGTCTCTCTCCACTACAGCAGGCAAGTTGGTGTAGCTCACGGAAAAATATAAAGCTTCTCATGTTCCCTAAGGAAAATTTAGTAAAGACAGACTTTTTGTCTGTCTTTTTTTTTGTAACATTTTCTGTAACATTTTCATGTTGCATTATAGCCACCAGAATTCTTTAAAAGGAAAAATTCTTATTTTTTTTAATAGGATGGTATAAATTTTTGTGCAAAGCATATTGCTGTCTCTGAAATTATCTAGGCTTTTAGCATAATTTCCCAAGAACTCCATTTGAGGGAAGCCTTTTAGGTAGAGCTCTTATGGTTTGTCCTCTTTCCTTCCACTCTGTAGGACTTTTCCAGAAGAATTCCAATAATGATGCAAAGGCAATTGTACCATGCACCTGTAAAATTACTGTTTATAGCACAAATCTATCATAAATAAAATAAAACATAAGCATACAATGAATTTGCATTATTTTACTACACTATCGTGCATACTCTTCAATAAATCCTGGTAATAAGGTTTTCAAAAGTGTAATTTCATTGGAATTATTTTATATCATGCTGTATAATTACTATTAGAGGTAAGGTTATGTTTTGCAAGCAAGGAACAAATAAAGCTGCCACAGCATTATTTTAATAGACATTAAGCTTTTGCAGAATATTGCAGTACCAGTAATAATACAATAAAATATGGATCTTTTAAACTACTGTAGCTGAAAATAATTCAAATGTCAATAGAAAAAAGATCCTTTCAAGCTCATGAGTAGTTTCTTTCTCTGTAGCTCTTTACACTTGGTGAATAATAGTCAGATGATGTCCATTCATGCTTTGACTTCTTAGAAAGGTTGAAAGTGAGAAGCATGATTATTTATGGACATGAAAAAAGAAATCTCGTATACTGAGAGATGAAAAGATTGGGACTGTTTACCTTGGAGAGCAGATGAATAAGGAAGTGTTATGATAAAAGGGTATAAAATCATGGGTAATACAAAAATAGGAAATTGGGAGCTTCTATTCACTCTGCCTTGTAGCACAAGGACAGGGAGATTAATGAAAAGGGAGGAATGAAAAAGAAATAAGGCAATCTGAACTGATAAAGTTTTTTTTTTAAAGCAATCTATAAAATTCATTGCCAAAGGACACTGGGATCAGGACATGAGTGGGCTCAAAACGGAGCTAGAGTCTTATCTGAGTGCCCAGTGCTAGCACCTCAGATTTGGAAAAGGATTCTCCAGAATGGAATAAATGAAACCGAACTAAAGACAGTGTTATAAGATTATTTTCTCCTGGTTAGATTACCCCTTATATAGCTTTTCCTTCTGAGCCACTGACATTTCTTGTACTCAGACAAAGTCTGGGACTAAACGATTTCTTTGATCAACTGTGACAATTCTTTTGTTACCTACTACATCCAAATTCTGCCCAGTCCCACCAGGATGGGACACTTCTCATCAGCCTTTCATCTTCAGCAGGACTGCAGTTCCCAAGAAGAAAGGTGTGTCATTCTGGCCAGGAATTAGGAACTTAACTCCTCTTTGGGTGAAAGGCTTATGCTGAATTCCTTTCCTGAATTAATGTGATCCTGGTAAAGCTGGTAGGCCTGAAATTTATACCGGGTTCACCAGGTATGAAATGTTGCAGGTCTGGGAACACTGTGTCTATATTAATATTTTTCACATCTAGGTCTCATCAGAGCTAGGTATATAGTGCAACACTTTCACTCATGCTAACAACACGAAGGAAGCTATGCAAATAGCAACACGAGAACAGGGAAAACAATCAGTTGTTAGCAAGACCTTCGTACAACGTACTACACTCCACGACTTTAAGTGAAGAAGTGACTTGCAGGGGCCATTAAAGCAGCAAGCAGAACAAGCCAGCAGGGACAGAGGGATACATAAAGACCTCAGGAGTAAGAAATAACCTGAAAGACTCCCAGTTCAGAGTCATTAGGCTCCCTTCCAGGCAGCCATCAGTGTCCCTAAGAGTCTTTAGCCTAAAATTGGCTCCCCAGGGAATTCTCCTCTTATGCAAATTTCTTCGTAACTCTAGAGGTCCAGGGGACAGGATGTTCAGCAGAGTCTGGCACCTAAATATGAGAGTGCAATGAGATATGGACAACTTGTCTTAACATTTGAAAGTCTCAGACATAACATTAAAAGCACAACAAAGATGTTTAACAGAGCCAGAGGATGTTGAAAAGTCACATCCATGTTATGTTGTTCAGCTATGTGATAAAACCAAGAGATCCAGCTCTTCCTTGAGTATCCTCTCCAGGTCTTTGATTGCTGCTTATCATCATGATCATTTCTATTTACTGATGATTTCCCTGCCTCCTCATCCTTCTGTATCTTCCACTCCAAAGTCTCCTAAAACTCTCTGCCATCCATTACTCTGACATTTTTGCTACCCACTGTTCCACATGTCCATCTACTTTAAGCAACCTTACTCCATGCTAGTTTGTTTCCTTTTTTTGCCATATTCCTTTCAAATTCCTAAACCACGATTATAAATCCCTCCTAACCCCCAAAATCTCTCCTTATCTTCAAGTATCACTTTGAAATCACTTTTCCTCTCAGCTTACAATTGATTTGTACAATGCAGCAATTTGTGATGACACTAATAAAACAATAGCTTGCATCCCACATCTTATCTTGAGGCACTTTAAATGGTTATAAAAACTAACTTGAAAGTTATATATAGGGATCACTACATCCGTGGGTGAAATGCAGCTGCATTAGGATGAAATGTGGCAGCTGCATAAAAGAACGCTGCAGCAGTTTATGACAAGAAACAAGAAGAATACTTTATCCAGATGAAACTACTATCGGGATTTATGAGCTAGATAAAATTCGAATTATATATATATATATATATATATTGGGAGCTGACAAGGACACCAGGCTCTCCTCCCTTTTGTCTTAGGAAAAATACTCCGGTATTGCTAATGGCCACAAGTGATTAAGAGCTGGGTTCCCTTCACATCCTTCCCCCTCCTCAGTAGGATTTATATTGCTTTTCCTGCCTTCTGACAGCACCCATGAGTATTGGCTCAGCACAGATTCAGAGGACAGAGCATCACCCACCTGTTCTCCAGCACCACGCTGCCATTCCCACCTATTTGGCTGGCCATTCTAAAAGTGCTGGGCTTAGCACCACTGACTTGAGAATTAACAGGTCTTTGATACATAGTTGTGCATAAGCCCTGTATGTCCACTGAAAAATGTGTTTGGACAATGTTATGGAAAATGTGAGTCTTTTAGGGCTCTAGTATAAAATATATTGTATCTTTAATGTGGAAGAAATATTATCAAATAGGTAGAGAAGGGGTAACAATCTCATCCTTTGGGATCTATTCCAAAACTTCTGATGACTCATAGAGTCACTATAGGCCAGATTTTGAAAACAGACTCTCATCTTATGAGTTTCTGCCTTTGGGTTTCCAAGTTAAGAGATCTAGGCTGCATCCAAACTTCTTTGTAGAATGGAGCAAAGAGTGGCCTGAAGACCAAAATAGCAGCTGAGCTCATATTTCAAAGGGAAATGTTGAGTCCAGCTGGTGTTTAGAAAACCTTTAAGTGTATGCTCAACTGCCACCCACATATGCTGTAAAGCAATTTTTACAACATACCAGACATACCACCATAGCTAATCTATATTAATAATAAGTAGTCGTTGAAGCATTGTACCTATATGTAGCTATTCATGTTATAGTCAAGTTATGTATCTTCTAATGAATCACTATTCTTGAAGGGTGAAAGAGCAAGTGAGTGTCCAAAAGGCTGGAAAGCAGCTCTGCAGGAAAGGACCTGGGCGTCCTGGTGGACACCAAGTTGAACATGCGCTAGCAAGGTGCCCTTGTCACTAAGAAGGCTAATGGTATCCTGGGCTGCATTAGGCAATGTGTTGCCAGCAGATCGAGGGAGGTTATCCTTCCCTCCTGCTCAGCATTGATGAGGCCAGATCTGGAATACTGGGTCCTGTTCTGAGCTCCTTAGTACACGAGAGACATGGATATGCTGGAGAGAATCCAGTGAAGGGCTACCAAGACGATGAAGGGACTGGAGCACCTCTCCTGTGAGAAGAGGCTGAGACTGGGACCGTTCAGCCTGGAAAAGAGGACGCTCAGGAGGATCCAATCCAGGTCTATAAATCCCTGAAGGGAGGGTGCAAAGAGGCCAGAGCCAGGCTCTTCTCAGTGGTGCCCAGTGCTAGGACAAGAGGCCACGGGCACAAACTGGCATGCAGGAGGTTCCCTCTGAACATCAGAGAACACTTCTTTACTGTGAGGGTGCCTCAACACTGAAACCAGTTGCACAAATAGGTGGTGGAGTCCCCATATTTGGAGATCTTCAGAAGTCGCCTGGACATGGTCCTGGGCAAGCTGCTCTGGGTGTCCCTGCTTGAGCAGCGGTTGGACCAGGTGACCTCCAGAGGTCCCTTCCAGCCTCAACCATTCTGTGATTCTGTGACTGTTTCAGGAAATGTGTAAAACTAACCCTAAACTGACCCATCAGTGAGGAGGAAGAAATCTCCGTCAGCAACATCATACTTCTCCTAGTGGAGAATTTCAGAATTTTCAGAATTTTACTTGCTGTAAGCTACTTTGCATCCCTTTTCTTCTTGAGGAAGACTAGCACCATTGATTTTAGGACCCAGAGAGTCACAGGAAGGGTAAGCATAACACAAAAGAGCAGTGTAGCTAATAGGAAGCATATATGTATCAATTCCAACCGTACCTTTATTGGAAAGTAGCCATATCTGAATACTTGGAATTATAAGTATTCAGAATTATTTTCTTTGTATATGGATTCTTTGATTAGATTGCTAACATTTTAATTACACTAGCAACAAATTCTTTCATCTGTACACAAGGCATATTTCTTCAGTGCACATGAACTGTACAAAGTGTTTTGTTGGGTACTCTGCCCTTGAGACCTAGTTTGAATTTGGATGCAACAGATGGATCCCACTACAGACGGCTTTCAGTTGCCCTCCGTCCTTGCAAGCTTTTGAAAAATGTCATCTCTTACAAGGCTAGGGGAGATTTGCAGACAGCTTGAATTCACGCAGCGTACAAGATGCCCAAGGCCTCTAGAGTGGCCTGACATTCAGAGGGCTCCCATGAGGCAGTAGCGCTGGTCTGAGCAGTAGTTTCAGCTCTCATGGGTACTTGGAACTCCAATTAAAGACAGAGATTTAATGTCTCTGGAAGCCAGGGATTTCAAACTCAGTGTCCTAAACTGGAGGTCAAGTTTCAGACTTAAACATCTGGTTTAGTTTTTCCACAACACCCAACATAGTTTGCACATGTGCGGTACTAAAGTTAATTGGTCAAACAGTAATTGGAGCTCATCAGATGAAATGTGCTATGGAATGCAGGAGAATGCTTCGCGTTATAATATGAGTGAAAATATAAACAACCCCCCAGAAGATAGATGTTGTCATGGTAGACTTTCTCTCTGAATTATGCAAATCAGTAGTATAAAATGTAATTCCTTATCACCATATTAATTATTGTTTGATTATACCCTTCATGTGCTGTAGGTGTTCAAATTACATGCAGGCAATCAGATACACATCAGAGAATCTCTACCCATCTGAGGTGGTCTTCATGCTGTGAATTTATATTAAACTCTGAACATCACTATGAAGCTAACTCCCCTTTGAGATAATACTTTGATGTATTAATAAAAAAGACTTCTCAGTTCTTGTTTATCATAAATTAAGATTAAAGTAATTTCTTTTGGAGTTCTGAGTGAGAAGAGTAATTTGTACTGCAAGAAACATTGATAAGATACAGCACATACAGAAGAACTGAAATATTCAAGACAGAGGTCCGGATCCAGGGTTGTGCACAGCGAATGTAATGCCAAGTGCCGAGTTCCCACCTGGTGTTATCAGTATTAGCTGCTGTTATCAGCTGATGAACACTACAAGCGGCTCTGTTCTTAGATCCCACTGTTTTCCTATTAGCTCTTTCCATCAAAAGGCCTATGGAGAAAGACGTCCTGTGTATTTCTTCTGAAAAAAACTAAATCCGTAAGAGCAGAATGACATTTGTTCACACCGTTTGAAGAAGTTGTCTTTTACAAACAACGCAACAGGAGGACTGACATTACCCTGACAGTACAGCCAAGAGCTGCACCTACAAACTCAGATGACTTTCTCTGATTCACAACCATACTGTAATTATTGTCATTGAAGTCTATCAACATTATTAACATTTCATCGTGCCTCAAGACTGTTAGTTAACAATAATTATAAAATGAAAGTGAGCATAATTAGTAGATATCTACTCTTATTATTTCTGAGATCATTAAACATCAAACACCCATATCTATTTAACAGTTTTTTCAGCTGCTATTTACTACAAGAATATTACTTATGAGAGCTGCCTGTCTGTCTTCTTATCACCATATGAAGAAATGAAAAATCAGTAAATTAATCCTAAGCACAAACATTGTTTTCTTTAACTGGACATTCTGAACTTGGCCCATATCCCTTTCTGGAGTTAGATTGATCCTATGTCAGTATACGATGTGATGTGGTAAGCTGGCTCTGTCACAAGCAGGGGTTGGACCAGACAACCTCCTTTCTTCAACAGCTCTACCACTTTTCAAAATTATTTCATGTGATTGATGAAATATGTAAAGATGTTATTGTAGACTACATTTTATCCCTTGCTTTGGCTATGCAGCGTTGTAAAAACAATGCAGTCACACTAGTGTGTGTTTCAGCATGATCTTGTCCAGAGCCCCTAATTACATGGTCATACACTGATCTTAATAGAATCAGGGGAAAAACAAAGAAATCAAAGGAAACAATTACTCGCTTACTAAAAAAGGAAAATCTTTCATCACTCTGCCTTCAGAAAGGCATCCATTTTTACAAAAGTGTCATCCGAACATTTCTCTCAAACACAAAAACAGTACTAAATGTGGGAAAGTTCTCAGACTAGTGGTTCTGTTTGACAGCAGCAGTAGAGCTACTGTTCAGACAGCTGGACAGATAGTTTCCATCATCCATCGCATGATGGAAATTTTGTTTAATTTTACTGAATAGATACAAATAATTTTTAATATCAACATAGTGAACTCAAAAGGGCAGAATTTTAAGGATATTTAAATTTGCTAACTGGTAAGGTGCAAGATCTTCAAAGTCGTTCGAAGTACTTAACTCTCATTTGCCTGCTCATGCACTTACGCACCTTTGATTCTCCTTCATCCCATCCTGCCTTCTAATACTGCACGGCTGCAGAAATGAGATATTAGGACTGCAGCATGCGGCTACTCTGCACACTTTGGCACATACACATCTAAATATGCTTAGAAAACACAAAGGGAAGATTATAGAGCAACTACTTTTACCAATGAACTGAAATGTTCTTGATATCTGAACTAAAATACTTCCAGGATTTTTCTTCACAGAAACCAGAGTTTTCTTTTGTTTAGTCCCTTTGTAATGAAAGCTGCAGTCCATACAGCTATAGAGCAACATACAAAAATCATGCTAAAGCAATTCCTACATGATAGCTGTAGATAAACATTTATTCATTCATACTGGAGGGAAGAAGAAACAGACAACTTGGCTATGTGGTGTAGTTATTATTTTTAGCGTTTGGCTGATGTCTCTAGTTTCCTTTCCATGCATATTTTTTACAGAAGGCCGTAAGGGTTTTATGTGCTCCTTCAAGTACAGAACAGACTTTTAATGTAGTGGAAATACAGGTTTTCCACTCTGCAGCTCACCTAGGTCTGTTTCCAGCTATTAAAACAATTGTACAAAATAACTGTTCCCCATAACACAAAATTGTGCTATAGCAGAAATAACACTGGGTATCCATAGTACTGACACTTCTCATTTCCTTACCCATGTTACACCACAGAGCAAATGGAAGCCAGACTCATAGGAACCCTGTAATTACTTGACAGTAATCACTGCCAGCAATAAAGCAGAATTAGCAAAGAACTAATTAGCACACCACCCAGGACTACAATGCTCCACACTATTTTACTGTTATTTTTAGCTACCAACAGGAAAGACATAAATTGCTCTTTTATCAAATAGCATGAAAGAGCTTAGGTGAGTTAGATGTTTGCAGTTATCACTCTATAAAGCTGGAGTCTGCTCTTCCATATATTACCCTGGAAGAAGACAACAGGAAGGCTGGAGACCTACCAGTGCCCACTCCCCGCTGGTACAGGAAACTGGGTCTGTGGGGTGGACAGTGGGAGACACCAAAGCTACCAAAGCACAAAACCACTGTTTTCATGTAAACGTCTCTAGCTGGATAACAAGAGGGAATGCAGAATGGTTGGCTCTGCAAATGTCACTGGAATACAGACCCTGGCACTTTTTAACTTGCTGGCTGAATTTCAACTATTTCTGAATCCTTTAATAGTTGATGGGAAATCAATCGACAGTCTCAGTTGCCACCTCATGGACTGAGTCCCTTTGCTCCAACTGCTAGAGAGCACGTCCTCACTGGTCTGAATCACTACATGCCTGCTGTAGATAAAGATGGTTTGGTCACTAGGCAGTGCTACTAGCCAGATATTTGGAAAGTAATGACTAATTCCTTGCTCAGCCAGACTTTCAGTGGGAAACGAGACATGTCACTTAACACTTACACTTCAATTCAAAATGGGAATAAATGTTCTTCCTTCCTCAGGAAGGAAAATTGTGAGACTCGATATGCTAAAGTGTGTACTATGCTCAAAAATGTGCTCGAAGTACATGAGAAACACTAGCTACCTTGTACGAACTGGTCATCTCTCCTGTGTGACTTCAATAATCAGAGGGCTTGGATATCAGATGGAAACATTTTTTAGTGTCATGAATGACTTGGTCCAGCCTTCAGCCAATCTCGAAACTTATTTATTTCACAGGAGCATCTGGCCATAGACAGACATAAGAAACTTGTCCGTCCAACTGGTATTTCCTGCTTGGAATTATGAGTTATCCTAAGCCGTGACCTGATTCCTGATCGTTTAGAGACTACTCACTAAGAGATCAATGAATACAACTCCATGCTATAGTCTGAGGTCAATTTAGTCCAAGAGAGAGGCTAGTGAAGTAAAAATAAACAAAAAAAGATCATGTGATTTTATAAAAACCCAGAAGAGTGTTGAAATATTTTTTCTGAACACAGCAGTGTTGCTGGCACATCACCATTTTAATACTTGGTTCTTGTTCAACGTGTGCTACGTGGATGCACCAAGATCTGTGTACGTACATTTGCCAAGCAGAATGACAGAAATAATGTGGCTATTTCTGAAAAATGAAGTGTTTATGGCTTGCTCAGTTTCAGAATATGTTTCATAATCTTCAGCACTCACAGTATGTCACTCATGGGCTTGCAACATATTCCCCCTGAACAGAAGCTGCTTTGTGCTCATCGCTGAAGAAGCATGTGCTGTACGAGTGCCATACTGTATTTTGGCAGTAGCTGTTAGAAGTAAATTTACAATGGATTAAGGAGATGGAAGGCAACGTGCCTTTACAGTGTTTAAAGAAGAGATGAGAGATGGCTGGTATTCAAAATTTTGGGGACTGAGGTTCAATTTGTTCAACAAAATTTCTGCTTGGTCTTCAGGAAAGTAAGCTCCTGAACCATGGCAGCCATCCTTCCCCAGACAGACTGTGTGAAGACACCTCTCTGCTTCAGATGTCACCTCCCTGCATCAGACGTCACCTCCGGCATGAAGTGGGAGCTGTCCCTGGGGGCACGGGGCCACCCAGAGCTGCACCAGCTGGAAGCTCCCTGCCAGTGGCTGCGCTGCCTCCGGGATCAGCTCGGGTCCCTTCCCCATCTCCCAGTGTGCTCCACGAAGAGCAGCAGACAGGCGTGTTCTAGCTTTATGTCCCCTCAAGGTCAGGAGAATGAGCATATGTGCCCAGGACATGAGCCATTTTGCCTGTCTGGTGCTACAGTAATGGGATATACAGATAAATACAAAGATAGAAAATTGCTTGTGTACGTTTTGAAGGATAAGTAATTTATTTTCTAAACCTAGCCTTTTTCTAGATTTGACCTTGGTCTGCACTTTTAAGAATCTGACATTTTTGATGGTTTATTTCACTTTCAGATTTTGGCAGGGTTGAGCCTCAGATATGCCAGAAGTATGATGAGATAAGTTGTTCTCCAGACAGAAACAGAAGCAGAAAGCAGGCAGTTCCCTATAAAAGATGGTGTCTCCTATGGATTTTACTGTAAAAACACCTGGGTCAGTTTTCAAAAGGAGAAGCCTAAATCTGACATTGAAATCTCAGCAAAATGGAAGTTAAAGATTTTAAATAACCATCTTAAGAGCCTACTTGTTGGTTAAAGCTGAACAAATGATAAAGGCATTTTGATTCAGGCTGTATTTTGCAATATCACTTTACTCCGTAGTGGTAGCTAGAAATCCTGGACTCATGGTAGCCTGTGGCCACTCTGCAATGCTTTCAAAGCTTACTTACTACTAAGTAATCACACTGGTGAACTGAAAATTACAGTTCCTTATTTTCTGGTAGGGCTTCATCTTTAAAAACAAACAATAACCCAAACAAACCAGCCTGTAACTCACTGGTTTACCTGCGCTAGAGAATGTGTAGGGAAGGCAACACTGCCAAAACGTGAAAATTACAGCTGTGATGCTCCATTGCTGATTCTGCTTTTGGGAACAGGGTTTTGGGGTTTTCATTAGTCTTTCTGCAACTCCAAGCAAAAGCCAATTGCTAAAAGTAGCCTCAAAACAGAGTCTACAAAGCTTCTGTTTTTTTATAATGCATTTCAAAGCATTTTCTCCATTCATTGTTTACCAGTCTGGCCCTTCCCAATCAAGGGCAGAAAAACATAGTGAATGCTTATCACCTGTAAGCTTGAATTCCCTTGGAAAGAACTTTTTCAGAAAATGTGGTGAGCACTTTCAGGGAGTGCTGGCATTTTAAAGTTTCTCATGATGTTTTGCATTTTTTCTTCTAAATGAACAGGAAAAAACTCATCTGGCTCTCATTTGAATTCTCAATAGACTTTAGAAAGGAAATTCCAACCAGAAGTGTATTCCTACACCTAAAATCTATGTGAGAACAATGCTGTATGTTTGTCTCAAGCCAACAGCAGCCAGGAGAACCAACGCAAAAGCTGGGCCACTTTCTCCACATAATGTTAAGGTCTCAGCAGAGGGGCTGATTTTATAAACCACACTTCAGTTGGATAGATCAGAAGCTGAACATTAAGCATACACTTAAATATCTAGCTGGCCTGTTTTCACAGCAGCCATTTTGCCATCCATGTAGAATACTTATTTACATACACAGGGATTTGTGGATATTAAGGCTGGGAATTGTCTCACCTGTAAGCAACTGCACTGGAACTATTTACCTCAGATGCTCCTGAAGGCCATGGAGAGAAAGACACACTTGCATGAAAATATTCATCCTGTCTTAATGTCTAAAAGAGGTAAAATGCCTTGTGCCCAGAAAGTGCTCCTTCTCTAGGAACTATACAGAGAATATGGGAGAAACAGGCATATAAAGCTAGACACATTTCCAGTGAGATGAAATAAAATCTTCTTTAAGACATCTGCTGTCAATACACTACGTGACTTAAGGTCAGTAATTTCTCCTACTTGCACCTGATTTTCTCCATTTGCAGTGATGGCATAAGTGATCTGTATCCGTGTTTGTAGAGGGATTTGAGATTTATGTAGGAACATTCTTGTGCAGGTGCTCAGTGTTTACCACAAATAGCATGTCTTTCCCACACAAAGCATGTCACTGAATTAGAGTTAATTGACCTCAGAATCCACTAATCTCAAACACAAGCAAGAAAGTAAAGAGTTGTTCGCCCCATCTGTATTGTACTCATCCATTCACTTGCTGGTTTCCATAGGATATACCCTATCTCACTTACCAGAATTACGCTACGCTTATCAAGATCTGCCCTGCAGTTGATACTACATATTCTTGGTGCTTAGGTTTTCTTTAAGTATTTTAAGCTTATAAACAACTCCAAGCAGTTCTAGTTTTTAGAATGTGCCAGAAAAATCCTTTTTTTTCCCTAAAATTGCGGGTTGTCTGTGGCCAAAGATGTTAGCTCAAAGCACTGGGCCAGCACAGTTCATTCTAAACTCATAGCAAGTTGAGGGCAGGTCTTCCCAGACCTCTCAGAAAGGTAAGCACCTCCTCTTCCCAGCGCGGTAAGAGCACTGTTCCTAGCTCTCCCTTAGCCTACCAAGTCAATTGGTTGCTCAGTGCACAACGGAGACTAATGTGCAAACATGATGCTGGCAAAGCATCGCCAGAAGACTCTTGTGATTGCTGTGAGGACAATAGAACTGATCTGTAGACATATACCTGGCACCTTGCTCTTTTTACCGTACTTTCCTACACTGTTATTGATTGCCTTCTTCCCTGTGCTTTTCTTCTTTTTCAGCTTAGAAACTTTTGGAAGAAACTTTTAATAGCGATTGGTTTGTGCCATGTCTATTTGGCATGCGGCGCTGCGCTATTACACAAATAAACAAGGAACACGATGTAACACCACAGCAGTAGATTTAACTAAGATCCAATTGTACTTGATGCCATCTGGATGTGGGAAGAATGTTCCCTGAAATGAAAAATCTTGTACAGAAAAACAAGTTCACCCTTCACAAATATGTACCATAACATAGGACAATACACCATCTTTGACTTATGACTTCATCAGTAAGAAATTGGCCTAGCAATGGCATTTCTCCTCCAACAAGCAAATGCACTATTACAGTGTTTCTTCCACGCAGACCTGAGTTTGGGGTATCCTTCAGAGCCAGTATGAAGTAGCTGTTTGCTAGGAAATGGTAACCTGTCCTGTATCAAATAAATTACCTCTGCCTGAACCACTAACGCTGGGATTGGGGGACGCTACTGGCTCTTGATTTAGATTAGGAGATTGTCAGCAGCTAAAACAAACATTCCATATTTCCAGGCGCAATTTATGAATTTAACTGTCTCAGTCATTCTTACTCTGCTCATCACAGCAGAAACTCAGTGACAGCCTGAGTAAATGCTTTGACTTGTAATACACAGTCACCTAAAAAATTAATAATAAGTTCTTTTCCCAAAAGACTTAAGGACAAACGCATTTCCCAAACCAGGGCCCCTAAAGAGGAAATACCTTAGGGAGAATATTGTTATTAGGTGACACTGAGCAAATACTTAAGCAGGAATGATTGAAGCAGACAGCGTATCCTAAGGATTTAACGAGCAGCTTGGAGCAGCTGATGGCCTGAGGCATAGCCTCAGGTCATTAAACCTCAAATGGTTATTAATCCCCAGAAAATGCTTTCTGTCAAGGTCATTAATGCTATTATACAGTGGAAATTGAGGGTGCATAGAGAAATTAGCACGTAGTCTGTTTGCAGGAGAAATGCTCTCAGTAAGCACAGGCAGGCCGTTTCCAGGAGGATGTCGCAGTGTCCATGTGCTACCCAGCCTGACTGAACTTCCATTGAACTGTTTGTACCATTTCTAGGCTAAGTTGCTCTTTTGCTGAGTGTCACTACAGGAACTTCATCACGCCCTGAGCAGTTAAATTAGCAGCTCAGTGTAACTCCAAGGACTAACATTAGCTGAAGTCCCTCCTGCTGATTAAAGATACCTTAGCATATGTTTTCAAGGTGGAGTCCTGCCCTGCTAATTGCCTCTTTTTAAAATAAAAATAGGAAATCTGATTGAACAGATGCGTACCTGGTGACCATAGATGACAAGTAGGTAGGGAATGTGCTGGGATCCCAGTCTGGAGTCTTGCTCTTAAACTCTTCCTCTGTGTCGGGTGCCTCGTGAATGATGGCTCAGCTTTACAGTCACTCCTGTTATCTTCCTACGCAAATTGGTACATGGATCCCAGGACTTTTTATAAGTAGGTAGCTATTCGTTTAGTGCATTTTATATAACTAATGGTCTAGATTGGAAGTCAGGCTTTTTTTTTTTCCAGATTCTGCTGCTGGTGTATGATTTGAGTTGGGCAAATAGTTCAATTATCTCTGTGCCTCAGATTTTCCTACATTAAAAGGGATATAGCAATACATACTGCAACAGATATTTCGAATTTTGAATTACTTCTATTTAAAAGGGACCTGGAGATCTTCAGTTTCAAAACTATTATATTGTAATGATCAGTACTTGATTTTTAAGGCAATACCACAGACTGCAATTGCCTAAATCTGTTCCCTCTGCTCCAAAGTAATCAGGGAAAACAGAAAATTGTTACATAGTAGGATCATTTTGATTACATCCTTGAGGATGATTTAGCACCCCAATTATGCAGCTGTCCAAATGAAGAGATTTTTCTTTATTAAAGAAACTGAGGAGATTTAGACTGCAACACTGTATTATACTAAGTAAAAAGAAAGAACAAAAGGAGATCATGATGTATTTAATTTTTCTGACAATGTCTGCATTAAATGATCAATGCTTAAACGTGCATTGCTATTTATGGTTTGATTAGGTGCCCTAACATTCACTGGCATCAACCAATGCATCATTACTACATGGAATTGATGCAAATTTGTTTCAATTAAGTGTCTCTACATAGGTGTCGGCAACGCACTCATCTATGTGGAACATGAGGGCAAATTTACTGTTATTCTCTTGATTGATTGGTTTCCTGAGAGATACTCACTCAACGAAATTGTTAAATTAGTGGAATACAGAAAAGTACTTTTACAATGGTATTAAGAAAGAAAAAACAACTATGTATGGCTGCACAGTTTTTGGAAGTATTTGGGTCCTTGACTTTGTGAAGCACGCAATATATATGTTTAGGCACCAATACTGTAAAAATTATGTTATACTTTAAAAATATAAATATAGGTGAATATTTCCAGAATAAAACTTTCACTTAATTTGTATGTTAGACATCATTCCAAATACTTGAAGAACTGTACACACGTCACAGTAAAGAAAATTTTATTTGGCAGTACTGGCTCATATATGGCTGTGAAGCCATAAATCAGATAAAATAAGTATTTGGACACTAAATTATTTCTGGACTTGGAAAATTCCACTAATGCTACACTTTTATAGCAGTCTGTTCCTGTAACCTAGATCCTAATCAAGAGATACATTTAAAGTCTTCTTCTGAGAAAGCAAAGATGAATCTAAACTTCTGCTTCAAGGGGTGCAACTGTGAATTTTAGTACTGTTTTAAGTAAGACTGCTTTTCCAATCAGCATTTTCAACAGATTTGTAAGTGGCATTGAAATCACTGCACCTAACATCCATTTGCTTGTTTGACTGCTTTGCTGGATTGTGCCATAAGGCAAGCACTGTACTATTGATTTAAGAAATAGATTTGAAGAAAAGCACATCCTTGATCTCTCCTGTATTTTCAGCACAATAAACAATTCCTTACCGCAGGGCTCTTCTCTTTCTTTTATTTTCATAAGTATGCCTTCTCTTTCTGACTCCCCAGCTGTTATTTTATTGTCTTCGTTCCCACATCTATCCCACTACTGATGGAGATACCTCAGTGAGTCTCTGTCTTATTTCATTCCTCCTTTTGCTCTCATCAGTGAGTTCAGGAAAATGCTGAGCATCGCTGCCTGTGAAGGTGGCCACATTTCCTTCAGTAGATCTTACACAAGCACACAGTAAGGAATCACTTGATAGTATCACCACCTGACTCATGTACCTTGGACTGATAGTACCTGTAGCCACATCCTGTAAAACGACCAGTTCGAAAAAAAAGTGACTTGGCTTTTTCTCCTCCCCAAAATGACCATACTTGTTTTTATCTTGAGAAGACTTCATCCAAGAACTTGAAATTAACCACAGAAAATGAGGCCAAAGTGGAAAGTGAAAGTTCATCTAATCCACTCTCTGCTGAAACCTGTAGGACTAATATTTACTCTTCCTTAGAGGAATGTGGGATTCGGGACAACTCCGAAAAATATATATTCTCAGATACACCTGACCAAACAGGTTGCTTTGGTCTCTGACTGGCTAGGTGGCAAATTTACTACTCTACGCTGAAGTAGATGTTTTCATGATACAGTTCCAGCTCTGTTCTCTGATGGAGACTTTAACATAAGCACTGTTCGGCTGCTGCGGCTGGAATGCACTGCTTACTTTTCCACCCCTTGCATTTAACTGCCTCTGGATTGCCACATCTGTAGCTATTCAGTAGAAACTCAATACACTTCTCATCTTTTTTTCTGCAAACGTTATCTTTATATTCCTCCTGAGCTGGCACATTAACATCATTTACATCCCTGCTTAGAGAAATAGTGACATTTTATACACTGCTGCTTTCCACGGTTGGTAAGGGTTGCTGGCTGGTAACCGCCAGGTTAGTTAACCCCCACTTCTGCTGAACACTGAAGAGCAGTACTCTCCAAACAATCCCAGATTTTTTTGGATGAGAGGTCTGCACAACTGCGAGTTTCTGAAGGTAGAAGAGTTGACCGGAGGAAAGGAAAAATACCAGTGAATGAAAAGCTAAGAATATACTTCTGGTGAAACACAAAAGAAAAAAAAAAGCCAATTTCTCAAATAACATTGTTTATTTAACAGTTTCCTGTTGGGGGGAACTGCGTAGCTAGAGTGACTATGAGTAACTATGAGCACTTACAGAACAGAATTATTTAGGCTGGAAAAGACCTCCAAGATCATCCAGTCCAACTTTTAACCTAGCACTGCCAAGTCCACCATTAAACCATGTCACTAAGCTCTGCATCTAAATGTTTTTTGAAGACCTCCAGGGATGGTGACTCAACCACTTCCCTGGGCAGCCTGTTCCAATGCTTCACAACCCTTTCAGTGAAGAAATTTTTCCTAGTATCCAACCTAAACCTCCCCTGACACAACTTGAGGCCATTTCCTCTCGTCTTATCAGTTGGTGCTTGGGAGAAGAGACTGATCCCCACCTTGCCACAGCCTCCTTTAAGGTAATTGTATAAAGTGATAAGGTCTCCCCTGAGCCTCCTTTTCTCCAGGCTAAACAACCCCAGCTCCCCCAGCCGCTCCTCATAAGACTTGTTCTCCAGACCCCTCACCAGCTTTGTTGCCCTTCCTTGGACACGCTCCAGCACCTCGATGTCCTTCTGGTAGTGAGGGGCCCAAAACTGAACACAGTATTCGAGATGCAGCCTCACCAGAGCTGAGTATGGGGGGACAATCCCTTCCCTTCCCCAGTCCTGCTGGCCGCACTATTTCTAATACCAGCCAGGACGCTGTTGGCCTTCTTGGCCACCTGAGCACAGTGCTGGCTCATATTCAGCCGGCTATCGACCAGTACCCCCAGGTCCCTTTCTGCCGGGCAGCTTTCCAGCCACTGTTCCCCCAGCCTGTAGCGTTGCATGGGGTTGTTGTGCCCCAAGTGCAGGACTTGGCACTTGGCCTTGTTGAACCTCACACCGTTGGCCTCAGCCCATCGGACCAGCCTATCCATATTCCTCTGTGCACTCGATAAATGTCACGATTATGTGACGGATCATCATAAAGGTCTACTGTCAAAAGAATAAAAGAACCATATTTGTGTCAGGCAAATCCTGCTCTTCCAAATAGCCCCTGGTTATGCTGTATAGGGCACAATAAAAAAAAGTGTATCTAATGAGTCAGGATATATTCAGGAATAAGGAAAATCCCCAAATTAGTGATAAAGACCTCTTCAAAAACAGTATTTCACAGTGAACTTTTTTGCCAAATACTAGACACTCTCACTACTAATAACCCAAAGAGTGAGTTGCTATTTAGCATGAGTGAGAATATCATAATTTAGCCATAAAAACTTTTGTATGCAAAGCCTTATGAATAGTTCATGGATAATGACAACTGTTTTTCTCTGCTTCTGCAGAGAAATGCTCAAATGTACACCTACTTATATTTAGCTGTTCAAAAAAAGACAAGATTTGAAGAACTAAATCTCCCTCTCTGTGTATAACCAAGTCTCTCACCACTTAGCTGGTGTCTTTGCAACACTCAGCATATGTAGAACAGTAAAGAAGTATTAATTAGTATTACTTTGCTGTCATATTGTTTTTCTTAAATCTAAGAGCCTGAGCAGTAACACTTCCCATGACCTTCTAAAGCATCAATGCAGAGACTGCATGTCTCATCACCTCCTCCTTTTTTCCTATTTCCTTTTCTTGAAAATCTCTCCAGTTTGAATTTCAAGGCTTTGGTAATAGCACACAAAAAGACAACGTTTTTTCTTTTTTCCAAAGCAGACAGGCTTTGAAGCAATACAGCCGGCATCAGTTCACACATGTTGAATGTGCACATTACCGAAGGCAACTTCTGTACCACTAAACTGAGTTGAATCTGCTTCCTCACTTAATGCCTGTTGACTTGGTTTTATGCTTTAGTTTACAGTCTGTCTCAGTAGTTCACCCTATGTGCAATGAACAGAATCCAACTAGATTTTGCAGGGAATTGCATTAAAAAAAATCTCCAAATGTCCACTAATACTGTTTTCCATTTCTTATGACAAGGAAGTCGTAATTTTGGTCAGCAAGGAGAGAAATGCAAAAGGAACTGCTTAAAAAGGTAGTCTTAGGAAAAGCTGTTATTCAAGAATCTATCTGAGGGATCAAGTACAATTGCTCTGCTCCATTAATTTTTAATCACATCTGGCAACTGGGCTCAAAAGTCTCCAAGACTTTATGATGCCTTGAACTGAAAATGTTCTCCTCCACCATTTTAGAAGAGACCAGTACATTAGCACCTGTAGTAAGTGCAAAGACCCTTCCAAAGTGGTCTTTAACAGCCGTGTGCTACAGGAGCTGCTTAAAGTACAGATGTCAGTAGTGAGACCAGTAGTACCAGCTCATCTTTGCCAAATGATGCCATACCCTGAAGGCAAATCTGGCTATCAGGTGATGAAAAAATGAGAAAGGATGGCACCACAAATAGGTCCCAAGGAATGTTTAGATATAAGATTATCCTTAACTAAAATATAATGTATAGCTTTACTGTTTGTTTTTGTTTGTTTGTTTGTTTTTAACCTTGGAATTACCTAGGAATTTATTTCATCAACATTTCATCCATAGCTATATACCATTTGTAAGATTTTTAGATGCCTGCTGCCAGCTCCAACAAAAATCGTTTTCTACTGGAAACACCTGTAATAGCCACCAAGAATTAAAAGCACACAGTACTGGGCATCTTGACTCCAAGCTACGATATATGCAGCCTATTGCTGTGCACATCAGAGGTGCATGCTTTCACAGTACTCACAGGGACTTCTCGTTAGGGACGATTTCTTTAATATAAAGTATGACAGGGTATATTTAGAAGAAATTTGAGTTACGATCTTCATGTTTTTCCTAAAATCCTACATCCTAACCATAGACAGAAACTCCTTCAGACTGCTGAATTCTTACTTCTGGGAATTACTTTTCTAATATAATTGCTGGCTCCTCTCACTGCCACTCTTTTCTCAGATGGTGACCATCTATGCTACAAAAGCTTACAGAGGCTGACTACAATAATCTTATAATCATTTCGTCCTTTCTCCATTTTGGACATTTGAACTAAAATTCTTAAGTAGGGAGAGTAAATAATTCATCTGCAATTACAGCATGCTACCTTGAGACTCCCAAGTCTCTTCCTCCCATTAATCACTGTGTAAAGATGATATGTTGATTCAAATAGGACAATGTACACCTGCAATCAAATATAAAAGGTGCTCTGAAAGAATTCTAGATTAGCTCTTTATAAAGACAAGAGGGGTAAGGAGAAGAGAAATCAAAAGTATTCAAATTAGGGCTCAGGTTGAATGTGCCTAAACTGAAGATACTTTGATTCAAGGTACTTTCTGGTTCATGCCATCCGTTTTTAAAATCTTCTGTCTTTAGGTTACGAGAGACCTTCTCCCTAAAGTATTTTGCGACTTGATGAAAACATACAGTGCTCTACCTGTTAAAGTCCCCACTCACCCATACTTCTTTATGGGTGACCATTCTGCCCCTTGGCAATCTCTCACATCCCTATCCATACCCAGAGAAGTTACATTTCCAAAAGCAGGGTTTAACTTCTATCAAGTTGCTAAAGGAATAACCTTGGCATTGCTTTTTCAATTCTGTGCACCTTTATTCAGGAGGGCTATTTTGCTGCCCGCCTAGGAGATAAACATTGAAGGGCTTTCAGATTAATGCTCAGGGCCTTCAGGTTACAATGTTTTTCAGAGTGCTCTGCTCCCTGGGGGCATCCTGTGAGATGAGGCTACAGACAGCTTGAGATGGTGCTTCGCATTTTCTCCTGGAGGAGAGACCTTCCACCCCAGATGGATTCTGCAGTGATATCCAACAGTGTGAAAACACACTAAAAGTCTCATTTGATAAATAATGAGTATATTTTTATTACCGTTCTCATGAAGAAACTACGTGTCCTGCTGTGCAAATAGCAGAGTATGCTCTCCCAGAGATTAACATTTTGTGTCAACCTTTTCAAGTAGTGATTTCGTTCATGAAGTGTACAGGCACACTGAGTACTGGGTGAACTGGGAAAACTGACCTCACCAGGCTGAAGCCAGCCTTTAGCCGCTACTCTCCTAGCTCCCGTTTTCAGAAGTGGTGCCAGCACAAGAAGATGCTAAGCCAAATGGACACTCTGAAAATCTGTCGAAGTATATTATAATGGATCACCACAGACTGAAACAGAGAAATGATTATGCAGACTCAGATAAAAAATACTAAAAATAGCTTCGGGAGGAAGTTGCCAGAGATCTGAAAGCAAAGGGTAAATCCTAAATTACAAACACTTTGGTGGTTTCCATATGCTAAACATTTTAGCACTGTAATATATTTGATTTCTGTGACTTTCACTGAACAATTTGTGTGAATCTCACTTTCAAGATGAAAATCAGTTTTCAAGAGTGGTCAGCAGCATCTCTGGATGCCCTTCTTGAACTGTCAGTAGCTGAACTGCTCCTCCATAGCTGAAGACGAACTCTAAACCAATGGAAAAACTCTTTCTCGTTCAGAGTTAAGCTTTTTTTTTTTTTTTTAATTAAATAATGTAAAGAATAACCCATATGTGAGCCATCGTATTTTTACAACTGGGGATGGGGAGAGGCAGAAGGAGAGGGAAGGCTCAACACAGCATTCACGTACTTCTTAAACTCTCCTTGACAGTATATACAGTACATATATACTGTCTCCTTGACAGTATATACATTTTAATATAGTTTGAGATGTTATATGCAAGTTTATTTCTTCTTAAAATATTATTTAATAGAAGGTAGATAGAGTTAATAATATCTTTAAAGGTGTCAGTGTAGAAGATGATCAAAATAACTGTCACTTTATAGGAACAATGTACTGATATAACTTTAGCTGCCTGCAAGCTTTACAGCTATTTACTATGCTTGACAAGCTCAGACCAAATCCATCACTGGCTATCCATCGGCTGGGCTGAAACACAGGAGGGATGAATTGGCAGGGTAGTTTCCATACTTTCCTTATGATGACTTTCTCAACAATTTTTCACTATAATAATTTAAAAGATTCTAAGGCAAACCTAAAAATGCGTTCCTTTTCTGTCTCCACGACACACATAATATAGCTTCACCTACTAATTTCCACGTAATGCTTTTAATTTCTGTTTGCATTACAGTAATGACTGTGGATACAGCGAGTGGGAGGAAGGAATCCAAATCCATAGGAAACCAGGCTGCATTGATGCCAATGCTTGGAAAGCAATTCATTTAGCTCAATTTTACAATATTCTCTATGGTGGGAATAAAGGTCAACCACTACTCATCACTGGGCAGTGGGCTCCTCCAACTTTTGGCAGCTCCAGAATGACTCATGCAAGGAACACATCACTACTGCATTCTTCGCCAGTGTTGCAGGAGTGACTGCATAATGCAACACATTGTCCTCACAGCCCCATCCCTCCCCCCCTGTCCTTTAAAAATTCTGAGAGAAGAAGATGCCAAGGGGCTGTTACACCGAGTAGGAGCTCTGCAGCCTTCCTTTGCCCTGAGCTATGTGCTTGCCTAGGTCCAAGAAAGTTTCTGAGAGAGTCAGTTGCAAGACAGGACCCTGGAGCACTGTATTTTGCAGTGCTACAGGTCTATTACTCTGGCACAAACGTCTCTAGAAGAGATGATGAAAAATGAGGAAATAGTCATACCCATAGAAAACCAACAAGCAGCCAGCTGTTCCCTAAATACACATCAAGTCCTACATCACTGGAGACTCATCCTCTGTTCCACAAACCACAAAGGCTGTACAAAGCCCATCTTCTACCCATACTAGTCAAAAACAAGCAATGCATCTACCAGAATAAGGCTTTCACTCTGCATTTTTTGTGGTGTGAAGGGAGAAATACACACACTTGTTACTATTATTATTGCACTACAAACCTCAGCCAAAATCAAAACCTTATAGAAGTCAGTGCTGCTCAGATGTTCAATGATAAACAAGCTGGTGCCTTACAGAGTCTACAGTCTTCACAGACAGAGAGAAAAGGAAAGGGTAAGAAACAAAAGCATGAAGACTTACGGATGGTCATTCTACGAAGACAGGAATTTAGGTCCTCTGAGTTAAGTGAGGAAGATGTGAACTCAATCCAGTCAGAGCAGAGCCCAGGAACTCCTCCTTCTGGGGTGAGAGCTCCAATTCTTGGGTTATTGTGCAAGAGGAAGATAAGTCACAACCATCTTCAAATGAGTAAACGGATCCCAACCGCATGGAGGTGCCAGCATTTACTTCCTATTATATTTACTTCCTCTATATTCCCAGTGGAAGAGGTATTTACTTCACTGAGGCAGACTGATTCATCCTCATGTGGGTGGATGGATGGAGAGGGGGAATGGGTCTTCTTCCGCAGGTCTTCAGTAAGCAAATGTCTCTCTCCTTAGACTGTATTTAAGCAGCTATGTCAAATGAATTGGACCATCTGTTTAAACCCAAGTACCTAAAAGCTTGAATTAAATGGACTGGGTTCTCCACAAGACACATTGCCTCTCTAGCAAATGCCAGCGTTTCTTGACTTTTCTGACAAATACCATGGTATTGCTAATTATAGTGGGCCTGACTTTCATCTGGAATAAATTAGTGTTGCTGCTGCCAAAGACCGGCCCAGAAAATCTATGTAAAACTGCAGGATCCTTGCAAGAAAATGAGGCTCTGTGTTAGGTGGAGCCTTGTTGCTAGGAAGGCCTGTTGCTGAATGTTTTAATCCGAAAGATTAAAAACATGATTTCACATTATGGTCTCTGACTTAGCATGGTAAACAGCCTTCAAAACCACAATCTAGTAACAGTGCCTTTGTCCTTGCTTGCCATCAATGGCAAACTCTTTTCTCTTTCTTTTTTTTTCAAAATTATCCACAAAAATAAAACAGAATAAAACCAGAAACCAAGTGTTTTTTCAAAGGTAGAACATAATTTAATCTTTGAGACAAAGAACAGAAGAGTGTGGGTTTTCTCTGACTGTGGACTTCTTGTAATTTAACTGAAGACAAATATTTAGATAGCAACCAATGGGATATTTAATTGTCAGGAACGATCATATTTAAAGAAAGTGCTAGAGATTTTCAGACTTGTTTTCCTATGTGTGTTGACAACCCATTCCCATCATTTACACTCTGTATGACATATAAATACAGTCATTGTTATAATTTGTAAATTGTTAATATTAGGACTGTAGGGATGGCTATGCTTTCAGCTCTATATAAAAGACAGCTTTTATGTCAACATCTGGCTGAACTTCCATTACTTCCCCATCCATTACTTGTACTCCTTCTCCTTTTTCTCAGTCTTCCCAGTTTTCTTCTCGTTGCTTCCCTGCTTCATCTGATCTGGGAAGCTGCAAACCCTCACTGCTCTTGGCTGCCGCACTACTTATAAACCATGAAACAAATAAACAAGGGGGGGGAAGGACAAAAGCAAAAGTAGGAGGATATTTGATAAATCTAACGATGTGGATGTCTTGAACTGTGCATGTAATCAGCCAGTGGCACGATCTGTACTTGACCACGATATCCCTCCTTCCTACCCTCTCCCCTACTGCTTGTAACGTTCACTTGTGACTCTATTTGCACAAAGATGAAAGGTCTTGAGGTCAAAACCACAACTTCTCATAAATATATTCAGCAATCATGGCAACAGGACTTGTGACAGGACAAAGGGTTTCTTGAAACGCTACTGTCATAAATTGGGAATTTACTATTAGAGCTGACAAACCTAAAATGGATTAGAGAAGTAAAAGTTTCTTGAGTTTCAGGAGCTATTCTCAGTACCATTTGAGATTTACTCTGATTTGAGGCTGTTTCAAACTTTCCATATCTCAGCTTATCTAGATGTAAAATAAATTCCAGAATAATATTTAGTTCAAAGAGATTCTGTGAAGTATTACTAATCAGAATTTGAAATCTCTGGATGAAAAGCACCCCATAGTATCTAATAACCAGAACTCTACGGACAGAGCCTCCAATTGCTTCACCAGTGAAGCGACAGGTAAGATATTAGATTAAAAGATATTGCAAAAGAACTTTAATAAGAAATACACATATCAGTAGGCAATATGTAATTTAACAACTTTCTTTATAAACACATATTTGTCAAACTTTGTCGGGTGTTGTGTACAGCCACAGAAACACCTCCAGAAAGATCAAAAGAATATTTCTCATATCAGAAAAATAATTTTACTCATAGAATAAGAAAATGAAATTGCCTCTCCGAAAGAGAACTGGGTTTGTAAGATGATGCGGCTCAGAAACAAATTATATATATTCTACTAATCAATAAAATACAGTTGCCAAGACAACACTGACATCAGAAAGTGAAATACAGAGGTCCGTCTTACATAAACACATACACATACCAATATGTTATGTGAACTTTTGCAATCTAGCAGTGACTTCAAGGAAAAATATGTTTTTACAAAAGAACACATATTTTCCCAGGCTTGATAGATTCTTGTGTAAGAGCTTTTATGAGATTTTAGACAAGTTGTATTTTGTTTAGTAGCCTTTGTTCTTGTTTTTTTCTTACTGGAAACAAAGAAATGTTGGGGAAAATTGCTTTCAATGAAAATTAATATTCTCTATTGAAATGACTTAAAACAGTGAAAACTGGAAGGGGGAAGAAACTCTACCAAAGCATCAGAATGTTAGTCCTGAGTGTAGTTAATATTAAAAAGCTTGAATTTGTAGATCCTACTTGTATTATATTATGCAGATCTCATAGCACAAATTCTTAGTACCAAGACTATAAATAAGAAGGAATTTTTTTGCACAGCACTGCACTCACCATTCTTATCCTATCTATGTTTAACCTGAAGGCTTAATTCTATTGCCTTATTCATCAACTATTATAATCCCACTGGCTTGAGTAGAACGCATCACAGAGCAAGATGCTATGGAGGATGACTACAGGTAATACCATCCAGCCCCTTCTAATCTCTAATTTTGTATTTAACGTGAACTGTTTGGGAAATTATTTCATACCTCCCTACCACAGCCTCTCAGTACAAATGGTACAAATGCAGGTTTCTGGTACAGGGTGCTTCTTCCATTGTAGCTAAATAAACTCCAGGTTTTCCAGCAATGTTTGCAACTCTGTCCCTTTTTGCAAAAACCATTGACAATACCCATTACTCTTAGGATATGACCTTGTGGCTCCCTAAATTACTACTCATGTTTCACCCATCTGTGTACTCAGCCACCTGGAGCTGGCAGATATTTTCCTCACTTAGATGCCATTGCAACCAGGGCTAAGGAATTAAGACAGAACTATAGCTGTCTACTGAATTCAGTCTGGAAGCTCAGGTGGACAATATAAATGTAATATAAATAAATAATATAAACTGTGAGAGCATTTGACTGCTGTTTTAAAGGTCTGCCAGAATGCTCATTATCAGCACTGAGCTTTCAAGACTAAATTTTCTGAATGATAATTTTCAAACAGATTTTTAAAATGAATGAGTTTAGCTTGTTCAGCATCTAAGTTCACCGGAAAACTCCAGTGGAGATATCCCAGTGAGATCTGGGTCAGGTTCCTAATTTTCAGTTTAGTTAAAAAGTGAAGTTAACTCATTATGCAGTTGCCTGAAGTGCTCTTGTAACGACAAACTTGTGGTGTTTTTACAAAGAAATGAGAATATGGGATGGTATTTTCAGGTATGTATAAGCAATTACAGTCCAAACAAAACAGTGTCTTCATTCCTCATTGAGTTAAGTGATGAAAAGACTGACTATTATGTGTGATTACCTCTTCTATTAATTTGGATGTACAAATTAGACATGTTTCTACAGGCCTATGGAGATTTAATGCACTAAGCGCTAAATATTAACATACATTTATATTTTGAAATCAGTGCCTCAGAAGCACAACAGAGGTACACATTGTTGCGCCTGTATCTATCACATTCGTTCCCGGTCATCTGTGTGCATACTCCTGTGAACCAAATCAGGATAGCAGAGCTGTCTAAATAAATCATTAGGCACTGGTGGAAAGATGTACCTCTGTTACAAACAAGTATCTCCTGAACAATTTGCTATATCCTTCATCTCCAACAAGAAATGGGCCATTTCCTGCTCTACGTGTCCCTGCTGGGACACAGCAGAGACAGAAGAGACACAGAGAGAAGGAACAGCACGCTGCTGTGCCAAAGAAAAGAAGCAGAGGTACTTTTTGCCGTTGGGGTCCTCAGCGGCAGAAGACAGCAGGAGGGAGGGTGGTGTGCTGCAGGAAGCCATATGGGACAGTGTCTGCTGGGGGAACAGGGGCACCCTGAGAAGCTCTAGCAAGGTCTGGAGGTGGCCATGCAGAGCATGGGATGCTCAGCGCCCATCCACCGACTGCAAGCTAAGGTAGAACCTCCAAATGTCTCCTCAGAACTAAGCTGGGTGGGACAACGTTGTGATTTTTTCAACTGTACAGCGCTCATGGCTGGCAAAGGACTGCAATTCACAATTTTCACCCAAGTTCAGAGCCTGCGTAAAAAGTGCATATAGTACTCCTACTTCCCCCCAGAGTCACCCTGGTACAGAAGGGCCACTTCTGATCAAATAGTAAGTTCAGCCCTCGCTCCTCCTAGCAGCGCTCTCTGAAGATGTTCCAGCCTCCAACCCCTTCCACAGGACCACAGGTTCCCATTCACCTTCTGCCCAAATCGTCAGCTGTGTTGGCAGATTTCAAGAGCTGAGACAGCCCTAACCAAAGATTTCACAAGACCTTCAATTTCATTTGCAATTAAGTAACTTAATTCCAGCTTTAAATGACAGCTACTGCTGTTTTTACCTTTAGGTGGAAGGCCATCTCCACAAAAGTCCCCTCAACCAGTCCTTTCCTTTTGCATATAATGCCCACAGATTCAACAGAAGCTTTTACATGACACAGTATGACTATGTTTTACCAAGCCTACTTGCCTCAAAAGCATCAATAAATCAGCAAACCAGAGGTAATTAAGGAACAAAACAACGCTAAGGGTTCAATTTAAATACACAAACCCCAGAACATTTAGGACTCAACCTGAGCCCATCCTCTCTGTCCTGCTGTGCAAAAATGTTCTTCAAACAGCAAGTGATCTTAGCTTGTCTGGATGTGTTTGGTGGATGGAAACTGAGCTTAATGTAGCTCCCCCGGCTTTTATTTGATTAAATCAGAATCCTATTATTATTTCAACTTTACAGTCACTTAATTAAAGCAATGTCCTAGCCAAAAAAAATTGTCTGTGTGGCCTGACTATTATGCCACCATGTTTTTTATGAGGTGACCTTTCTGCTGAGTTCAAGAAACCACATTTGATCACTAGATTTGGGTGGGAGTTTTGCTTGTGAGGATTACAAGTACATTACAAGCAAATCCTACTTGATTTATGCATAATTTTTCACTGAACGTACAAAACAAGTAGCCATCAACTTAATGCCACTTAATGTTGAAGGCTTTAAAGGTCCACATAAAGTCATCCTTTTTACAGGACAGCAAAAATTCATGATTCTAGGTTAGATTTATAAATGAATAAGTAAATCATTTACGTATTGCGTTCAGCTGGCCTCCACTCCAAATCCATTTAGTACGTAACAGCTTTGCTGTTGCCGTATGTCCCACACAGACATTCAGTGAGGTATTTTATAATGTTCCACAGCCTACAGCTCCCTTTTTTTTTTCAGTCTGATTTTCTGTTTTTAACACTATCTTGGCTTCATCTGATAAGAAAACAAGAGGCAGCTGTAGTTCTACCACCTGGCTTATGCTTGTGATATACTATATTGCAAAGCACAAAAGGATGAAATTTATCAAAAAATGAGGTAACGTGCAATGTCTACAAAGTATGTTCCAAGATATTTCACCTGTAAGTAGCCCACTCAGGAAGGCATCTTTGCAGTGGCCACGTGAAGGATGTTTTAGGCAAGGAAGAGACTTAAAGAGCTGACTAATCAAAGTGCAGGGACTGTGAGGGCAGTAGCAGAAGTGGCTGGGGCCTGAGCACACACATTGGGACTTACAGCTCTACAAATCTTGCAGAAGAGGAAGGGACAAGGGCTGGCAGTCCCCAAACCTGCTCCAAATTACTTGGAGAATGAAGTCCCAGTGGATGAAAAAACAAGTTTGTGCAGGCTTAGACCCCTTTTTTTCCATCTGCCAAATGCAAGATGAAATGAAGCGAGACACAAGTACATGTCAGATGCAGCTTCGCTACAACAGGAAATGAGCTGATAAAATGGAGCATTCTAGTTAATGAGCTTAGAGAGAGAAGGAATAATTAATAGGGTTTTAATAACAATATACGGCACACTTACATTGGATCTATTTACTAGCACTACCTCATGAAGAGTCCTCTCAATGAAGAAGGTGGTCCCCCTCAAGGACCCCATGATAATAGCGTATCTGAAGAAGTCACAGGAGCACTAGATTTGCTCTGTGTCATATGGCAGCTCAGTGGTATACTGAAAGGAAAAGAACTTATAGCTTCACCTGAACCCTATGATATCAACCACTTGACAACTACCCCCCTCTATTAGATATACCAAAAGCAGGAAAGACTCAAACTTATTTAATCAAGACCAAAAATGGCTAGCCCTCTGGGATAATATGTTCTCTAAGAGGATAACTACAACATATTGTGGTTGAAAAGGAGGATAAGAAAATTAACAAAGTAGAAAAGGTTAAGATTAATCTAAATTTCTGTAGACTTTCAAATCAGAGGTCAACACACGAGCAATGAAGAAATGTCTGATATCCATAAGCATATCCTCAACAAACAGACAGAAAATGAGCACACATCAAGACAGCATGGTGATCAGTGAAACCAAAAAAACTCAACAGGCTGAAGAACGTCGCAGAACAACAGCACAGGACAGTGCTCAGAAGGGGGTGGTGCTGGGTTTATTCCTGGGACTGTTTACGCATAGCCCTTAATGGTTCCTGTCAATCTGATGTAAATATTTGATAAATATGTGAAGCTTCCTTGGCTGTTGGGGTGAAATAGGAAATTTTTCTTTCTTTCTTTCCCACTCTGTCAGTGAAGAATGTCTCAATTGTACTAAGTGGTATGTATGGGAAACTGGATGCGATGGGATGGACACAGTATTTTTCCCTTTCTCCAGCTTTGCTGTGTGACCCTATATTGGACACATGGCATTGTACCCATTAGTAGAAGGCCCTGTGAAGAGATTGTTGGGTGTAAAATGAAGTAATATTGTCAAATGAAAAATCCATTTTCTCCTCATTTTTGTTAAGCCTCAAAACAGCAGCAGCGTATTGACCAGTAAACGTTAACCCCCCGTTCTTGTTTCATCATATGAAAACGTTGGCACTGATTCCCTGCAGCATGAAAGTAAATGTCTGTAGATATGCCTGGCATACAACAAGCACAGTGACTGTCATGACACGATGTGAGACTAATTGATTTGAAGGCAAACACCTTGGCAGACAGGCAGGCAGAACACACACAAAAACTGCAGTAAGGTAAAGGAAAGACACAGAGGTACAGCATATCCCAGTTTCATTCCTTATTAAAAAAAAAAAAAAAAAAAGCTGTGCCTATTTTAGCAACAAACGTCAGAAGACTGTACCATCATCCTAGCGTACAGAAGTCACGTGCCAAAGTGGGATGAGCTATTTCAGCAAGCCCTGCACACTGAAAACAGACTTTTCCCCACTGACACGAAATCTCAGTTTTTGTCACAAATTCTTTCCTCCCCGTTCAATAACAGTGCCAACTGTCAGCCAGACTACTGACAGGCTACACAGACCTGTAACAATTTCTGTCCATTCCCCTTTTGCAAATAATTTCCAAAATTTACCTGATGCTGTCAGGAAAAGGGCAATGGCAGTGGAGAGGATGGTAAGCAGAGCCTGCAACTTTTAGCTCACAGAGACCCAAGAAGCAAAAGAAACATGAAGCAAAAACCTAACTGCGTGCAGCAGAAAAAGCAGCAGCAAGATGTATCGGGGTGTCCACGATGGTCCGGTCTCCTTTAAAGGTGCCAACAACCCTAACCAGAACAGGATGTCAGGATAATATAAAGAATACACTTTTTTTTTTTCCCAGTTGTCCCCACCATCAGTCACCATGCCCCCTCCCCCTAAGTAAATGAAATCAATCAGCAGGGATTTCTGTAAAATACATAAAACAGTCATCTTCCAGACTCTACCAGAAGATAAACGGTTCCAGACATTGGACTGCAGCCATTTTCCCACACATGCTACAGTGTTTTGTCATCCATATTGGGCCATAATAGTGAGTGTGCTTTTTTTTTTTTTTTTTTCAGTCAACAGCCAATGCTTCTGCTTCTAGCACAGAGCAACTAGTACATTTAAAGCACTGGAACAGGAGTAATTTTTCTGCACAATTTGCAATAGGACTGCCTCATTGCTAATAACACAGCCTGGGGTCTTGTACAGGACTTTCACACTTATCTGCTTATCTGCTATAGTCTTATCACTTCCAGCTGGAGCCTCACAAACCTTTTGGGATTAAAGCATACCACCCCAAATGCAAGCCACTGAACTGAAAGGAATACGAAACTGTGAGCAGTGCAAACCTCATCTCAGAACTTGCTAACAAGAAATAATAGGACTGCTTACAATCTCTCATGCTGTCTTTAGTGCTCGTTTCAATGAAGGATACGAATACATGACAAAGATGCATCACAACGTGAGTTTACAAGTCCTATATAAGTATTTTAAAGCAAGTCCTTAATAATCTGTTAACACAAAATGCACTTTGGAAAGAACCATGGGGCTTTTTCATTATTAAGAAATGTGCAACCAAATTCTATCCTTAATTAAATCAGGAGTAATTTTATTAACAGCAGTAGACTTAAACCAGACTTACATCAGTGTAAGCGAGGGTAGAATTTAGCCCTGGGGTGTTTATACGCTGTAGTTCCAGTTAGTTTAGATCTATTTGGGTGGGAACTCCTTTCCCCTTTCCAGAAAAAATATTCTTGCCTACCCTTTTTCACCTCACGACTGGGGCCAAAGCAGTCTTTGCTTCTAAGATATTTTTCAGAAAGGTTACGAACAAATCTTATCCTCAACAGGACATGACCTTATTAAATAAAACCAGCCTCTCAAGTGATGGACACCAGCAGTTCTAAAGTTTGTTTACAAGTTTTTAAACAAGCCACCTCAAACATATAAGCTTATTTACATCTTAAAAATAAATAAAAACTTTAGGTAAAAGCTATTTTATAAAGGAGACACTTCTGTCTGTTTTCAAAGCTGAAAAGCCTTTCCAAACAGTACTAGCTGCTGTATCAAACATCAGTGCTACAGTATAGAAACTTACTGTCTACAGATAGATATCCTTAGGCTTCACTGTACCTTTGAACCAAAATCACTTTCTTCTGTACTTCATTTTCTGGTTTCTTGAAATCTGATTCTCAGTTTCTGACAGATGGCTCCTCTGTTACTGAGCGCTGCTTCCGCCTCCTTATCTCTGCCAGCTAATACTTCCACGATGCTTAGCTGTTGTCTGTGGAGCTGTGTTCTACATCATTTCTACTCTGATCAATGCTCTGCTTGGTTTTAGGTTGGTTTCTAGTCCCGCCTCCTGCTCTTGAAGAAACGAAAACTCACAGCTGGATTTTCTATAAATCATCCCTTCTAACAGTGGCTGAGCAAGTACGGCAAATACTACAGCTAAGACCTGCTGCTCTATTTGAAACTTCAAAAACAATTCCTCATCTTAATGATGCACACATGAAAGTTAATCATGTACTAAAATCACTAATACTGAAAAATAGTGGCCAGATAATTGTGACCTTCAGGGCTTAGAAGCTGATTAATGTAATACAAAACTCCCCTCTGTTCCAGAGATGGAATATAGTAAAACATACTGCCTCAGTGAACTGTTTTATATAATGTTTTGCTTTGAACAGGAGCTTGTCATTCTTACAAAGATAAATTTACATTTACAATACGGAGCTTTTTGACAGACTACCCCAGAATACACACTGTTTAGGCTAGCAGCCCTTAGCTTGAAAGAGCCTTTACCACCACACCAGCTCTTTTGAAGTGTGGGCAGGAAATACTTTTTTATTTTCTGCACGGCACTGAATGCTCTATACAACACTGAACTCATTATCATGTTTAACAAAGCGTAGAGTATAAAAGCAAGGTGGTACCATAAAAATAGCACTGCGAACTTTGTTCCCATGAGCAGAGCAAAACAAAGCTGAGTTTCTGTAAACTGTAAATTGTTTTAATCCTCCACCCTCCAGATCTTCTTGAGAAACTGTGCTGTGGAAATTAAAAGTTACTGGGCAGATCTGGATACAGTTTGAATGGGCTGCAAAACCCCGGGGGTTCTCAGCTTTTTCTAGAGTGAGAGCCGCACCACTGCTGAAAGTGTCTGAAAAGCTCTCTGCCCTCCGATCGATGATGACAAGTCTCTTCTCCCACTAACAAGTGATTGTGTCCCCGTGGCACAGAGTCTCCTGACTGCTGCCCATGGCTAGATCAGCTGGGGATTGCTGTCACAGACTCGATCAAGGAGCCCTTTAGTCTCACCTCTGCTAGCAGCTTAGGGAAGGGTGCAAAAGAGTGTGTGCCAGGCGGGCCTTTTCCCCAGGTGTGCCTCTGCTTCCAGCAATCAGGGATTTGGGGACTTCCCCAGCCACATGCTGGAGCTGGACTACAGCATTCAGTACTCACAGCAGACCCATCTTCTGTGAATGAATCTTGTACCTTTTTGAAGTCAATTATGCCCATTCATAATGCGTTCTAAAAATATAGTGGAAAAGCACAAAAAAAGTACTTCTGCCTACTTAGACCTACTCTCTAACCATTTCATTACATGCCCCACAGTTCTTACAAGTTCAGTTTTTCCACACGATAGATGACTTCACAGGCTTCTGTCAGATCCCATTTAATCCTCTTTTTTCCATGCAGCACAATCTCATCTATTCAGTGCCCGTGCTGATCAGCCTTGCCGCCCATCCCTGTGTGTACTACTGCTCCCAGTAAGAGATGCAGTTAGTCCTTTAGTTCCCATGGTAGAAGTTGATACTACAGCATCCGAGTTCAAACCTCACTCCCGGTCTGTGACTGCAATTTGTGGAAATGGGAAAATACTTTCAGTTTCTTTGATTATAATTTTGCAGACAGTAACTGAGGATAGTCAGTTGTAATCTTGCGATCTGACAGCTCTCCACAATCACCACACAAGAATTTGAGAACAACTAAGCCAGACAAATTTCCAAACGGTTACTAGCCAGGAAGCCTAAAAGAAAGCCGTACAGTTTAAGTAGCAAGGAATGCTCTTAGCTGAGGGCAGTGTGGCTCTGATGCAGCTACTACTCTCTTAATTAGCAGCCATAAGACACGGGTCCTGGGCCCTCATCCAAGCAGCTGTGACTCAGATTTGAAGTGCTGCAATGACAGTGCTCTCCTGTGGATGCACTAGTTGATCGACGCCAGTAGCTTGATGATGGAGAGTGAAACGAGCGGGGGAGAAGCACCATCCCTGTGCCTGATCCAAATACATATGGGCGAACATAATTAATCTTGCTTTCCAGGTGCTGCTGTACATTCAATACTTATCAGCTGTCAAAACACACATGACTGATTAAAATTACTTGTTTGACCTTTAAAATGTACTTGAAAATCCATAAATGAGACCAATCATTTGTACATACCCATTTGAATAATAACAGAATTTCAAATCTCTAGTAAAGGTTGTAAGAGGAGATTAAAAGCTTGATACCACAATGTGACATGCATTATATAAACCCAGGATGTGGATCTTCCAAGGACTTCTACTGAGAATTTTGTATACTGCCTGGAGTAATGCTTATGGCACAAAGGGCAAGAGTTGTTCTTCTGCCTTGAGACTGTTGACCATCACCTGAGTAACATGAAAAAGGCATGTTGCATGTGAAAATAAATATATTTACTCTCCTACTCTACATCATCATCTGTGTGCTTTGGTTCCAGACAGTGCACTGAGCTCCTTAGGGATCAATGGGAAGATCTACTTCCACCACTAATGAGCATTCAATTCACAGACTGAAACTAGAATAAATAGGGAAAAAAACAGCAAAACATGGTAGTAGAGATGTTGGTTTATGAGGACTGTTTCCTTCTGAACATCTTCTCCTATTGGGCCACTCTGTTTGCTGACTGTGAACACAGATCTGCAGTAGACCAGTATGGCTGAATACACGATGCTCAGGGAATGAGTTCAGGTCCTGGAAGGCCTATCATCTGCACTGCTTACCTGCAAGGTATTTGCCAGCTCTCTCTCTGGCTCTGCTTTGGAACACTCCAACTAACTTTCTCCTAAGCAGTGTGGACATGAGTCAGCCCTATGTCCCCTGGTCATGGGATCCCCGACCCTTCTTGGTTTGGTAGTAGAGATGTCATCCCACGGATGAAGGACAGTACAATAGTTCCCCCTGCCACTGTTGGGCACACTGCAGTCCTCACTTCCCTTTCACTTTGAGCTAGTCATGAGATCTGCTGAGACTAGATACCAGACAAGACTTCAATGAAAAATCAGAGAGCTTCTGAAACTGTGACTCCACAGATCAGGTACAAGACATCACATTAGTGTCATTATCATTTAAAAAGAGCTTGTAAGATGTCATACAAAGTGAAAGACTTGGAAACCTACTGATTTATTCATTTGGTAGCATGACCCCTTGCTCAGAAATCTGACAGGCAAGAAAGCTCTGCTGGTGAAGAGCTTACAGTGCCACACAGATCTTCACTTGGGCCTGCTTACCTGCAGTCTCTCCCTCTGCTGGCACTTGGGGAATGCCCAGAAGAAACATGAACCTACCTTTTGTTGAGTAGACTTCTATTGGAGAAAGACCTCTCACTTTGGTGTAAAGAGCTCCTTTGTAAGGAGCTAGAACTCTGTCCAAGGACCATCAGTGCTCACAGCCCCTGTGACTGAAGTATGGCAGAAGGAGCAACTGCAGAGTTGCACAGGCTCTGGTGGAAGTCTGCCCTGCCTTGTCCTTAAAAAGCTTAATCATAAAATCACAGGGCGCTGAGGTAATTGAGGTTGGAAAAGGACCTGTACTGGGTCTGGCCGGGATAGAGTTAACTTTCCCCACAGCAGCCCATACAGCGCTGTGCTCTGCACTTGTAGCTAGAACAGCACTGATACCACACCAGTGTTGTGTCTATTGCTGAGCCCTGCTAGCACAGCACCCAGACCCTCCAAACCCCCCAAACCCAGTGGGCTGGGGGTGAGCAGCAGTTGGGAGGGGACATCACCAGGGCAGCTGGCCTGAACCGACCAAAGGGATATTCCATACCATATCATGTCACGCTCAGCAATAAAAGCTGGGAAAGGGGAAGGAGAAAAGGGGGGCTCTCGTTATGAAAATGTCTGTCCTCCCGAACAACCACTACGTGTATTGAGACCCTGCTTCCCAGGACGTGGCCGAACACCGCTCGTTGACGGGAAGTAGAGAATTTTTTCTCTCTTTGCTTCTGCGTGGCCTTTGCTTGTATTCTTTCTTTTCCCTTTAATTAAATTATCCTTATCTCAACCCTTGAGCCCTCGTCCATCATATTTTCTCCCCCTGTTCCTTTGAGGAGGGGGAGTGAGCGAGTGTTTGTGGTGGAGTTCTGCTGTTTAGCTGGGTAAAACCACCACAGACCCCACGAGATCTCAAATCCAACCCCTTTGGTCTTCTGGCCCTTCTGAAACACCAAGTTCACAAATTGTTTCAGATTCTCACAACGGCAATGGGGGGAAGGAGGAGGAATAAATTATTTGCCATTCCCCCCCACAGACAACTTGTAAATAGAAAAGCTCTGCCTTCTCAGCACAACTAGGGTGGCTATGCCTGCTTGTCCCTCGATTCTTTTTGGAAGCTGAATAAATTTAATCTATTGAACCTTCTACCATGCGGATGCCAGGCAGAAAGGTTTTAATAGTTTAAAAGCACTCTGACTGTACAACGTATTTCCTTATAATGTGGTAAAGATAATTACCGCCCTCTTGAGAAGAAACATAAGGTACAAGGACACTGCTGGAAGGATGACCAAGACCAGCCTGCTAGGAGACAAGCACTCACGCTGTGCCAGGTCACTCAGCTCCTGACAGATATCTCCTCCCTGCCTTGCACCTCTGGTGGTCGAGAAATCCATTTCCAGCTGAAATGTCTTCAAGGCTGGGCTACACACCTCAATCTCCAGCCAGCACTGTTCTCCAGCTCAAAGGCTTGTGTCCATCGTTGGTGTTCACCTTACAGCTGCAGGCAAGGAGAGCGGCCTTGTTCTCCTGCCCGCGGACAGGAGACTAAAACACTGCCACTGTTCCAGTCTCCTTTGATAAAATAAACTGTTATAGAAAATTTATTTATATTTATAAAATAAATATTTCCCCTCTAACAGCTTTTCTGAATGCGCAGATGCGAGCTGAACAGGGCTGGGTCACAGGGAAGGGGAACCAAGAACTGTGTTGCAGATGAGGCCTCATGGCGCCGTGCGCTTTCCTCTCCTGTGTAAATGCATCGGCAGCAGGGCCGGCGGCTGGGCTGCCCCGCTAGGCCGCGTTTTGTGAGCGACCTGCCATTCTCCTCTAATCTGCAAATGCATGCAAGCCTTTGCTCTCCTCCGTCGCTCCCAAGTGCCAGCCTCCCACATTACGGCAGGTGTTTCTTGCTGCTCTCCCATAATCACGCCGCCATGCAGCTGATAACCACCCTGCCGCCGCCAAGCGGGCTGCCCTCAGACGACAAGCGCACCCAGCCAGTGCCCCTCTCTGCCCCACTGTCTGCCGGTTCCCTTTGATCCCCTTTTTTATTATTGCACCTCCTGAGCTAACCCTGGAGGATGCTGGAGGAAAACTCGAGGCAAAGGTTTTACTTTGTGCCACCAGGGTCAGGCGGAGCCTGTTCGGAGGCTGCAGTTTCCAGCAATCCAGGACGCCCTCTCCCTTCTGTACCAGGCTTAATCCCAACATCAGAGAACGCTGTCTCCCGCCTGTGGCTCTTGCAAAACATCTCAGATTTACAACTGGTCTCTGAAATCCTGGACTCAGGAATATTTTCATATGCAGTATTAAAAATACTCATTTTTGCTTTCAAATAAAATGCAAAAAATATAGTCATCTGAGTTCAGGTTTCTCCTACAAACATGCTCATATTTTTTCTAAAGACTATGAAATTCTGAAAAGTTACAGAGATGAGGGAGCATATCCATAGATAACATGGATAATGCATTCAGCAAAAAAGACAGTGAACAAGGGGAAAGGAAAAATAATATCTAGGCTATTATATTTGAAACTCTGCATCAAAATAGATATTTCAAGGCAAATTCAGAAGAAAAAAGTGATTTGAAAACTTCCCATCCAAAGCAGAAAATTGCAATGACAATATGTTGGGTGTAGATTTTTGTCCTGGGCAGCTTTCATGCCCTAGATGCTCTTACCTAAGACTGCCCTTTTCCCAAAGGGTTCCTGAACTTTCATTCATTCATTTATGATTGCAGCAGTTATGTAAAACAGCACAGTTGCACTATCTCCACCTGAAGAGAAAGCCATATGCTTTTGCATTTTTATATAAAATACATTATTTGAAAGACTGAAATATATATTACCTAACTCATTTTTCAGGCAAACTTACATCATTTATACCTTGTAGTCATGTAGCTTTTCAGAGCCTTTCTCCTGCTTGCAAATCTCTGTTAGTTTACATGGCATATCTCTGTTCCACGTGTTCCCTTCAGTAGCCAATATAAATGTTTTTCAACTTGAAACTCTACAGCTTGAGTCTCACTTATGAAAGTCCAGCAGCATCTCTCCGCTTCACTCATCACGTGACCGAATGACTGCTCATCAACCTGCCCACCTCACTGCAAATCAGCAGCTCACTGAGCTGAATGGAAAGCAGATCGGTTTGGGTTGAACTGGGTGATAAATCCCACAGTCATCCTCAGCTGGCTGACAAAAACACTCTCCAGCAAGCTCTGTGCCCTGGCGTTTCCCTTCCCAAGAACCAGTGCTGCTGTTCTCGGTTCAGTGGCATCTCCTTGTCTCCCTGCTCCTGCTGGCTGGGATGTGGCAGAGCTGGCATCAGCTCTGCACCCCGCGACTCTTGCACCCTCTGCCCTGCACCGTGCCGTGATGTCTGCTCCTGCTAACATGACCCTGTGGGACAACGCATCTGTGATAAAGCCCAGGGGCCTCAAAATTTCACTTACTGCACTTAAACAGCACGAGCCCACTTTAACATGAGGTTCAGTTCGAGCACAGCAGAGGCACAGTATTTCATTAGTTCATTCAAATGCTTCAAAGAGCTCAGAAATAAAAATTCTTGGAATTGCTGCATGAGTCAAACTTTTTTTAAAAGTTTATATTAAATTGTGAATCACTGGTTTGCTTCAGGGGAGGAAAACATCTTGTTTTCAGCAAAAAGTTAATTGGGTGTCCTGAAAGTAAGTAATTAAAAACACCACTAACAGACAATAATCATCTGGAGTGCTAATTTCCTTCTGTACATAAAAGGCTTTAAAAGGACACAGTAAGAGAGAAAAGTTCGGCATCAGCATTTGTCTCAAGACCCAGTGCACTCAGGGGCTGGCTCAGGATCCCTCCTGCAGAGAAACAATAGCTAGAAAAGTTATTTCTGTTGCTGCAAAGTAAAGTTGGATTTCTGAAGTCAAGCAGAGCTTAAAATAACCTGAGTCACAAGTAAACTACCACCTGAAACGTCATCCCAAGAGACATCAACGCCATACCCATCAACCCCCAAACGTGTCAGAACTGCCATCACCAAGGGCAGAAAATGTAGCAGCTATTTGTAGGGTTGCAGCAGCGCTGTGCAACAATAAAAGACTGGAAGCAAAGAATATGGTTTCCAAATGAAACAGCAGGAGTAATTTCTGCCGACAGGATGTAATTACTGCTCTTGTAAAAGAACCGTGGAACACTTAATGGTTTCAAGCACTAATACCTATGGAAACAGAGCGTTCCCTAAATATCCAGCCAAGTGCTAGCTTACAGTTGACTTGGAGAGCAGTAAATCACCAAGAACACATCCTGCACTGCCTCATTCCAAACACTGTTCTAGTTCGAATGCTTAAGTCTCTGAAATCAAGTATGACCGCTGCCCAGGGTAAAATTTCTTCCGTAACTCACAGGAGCTGTCATTAATGCACCGGCTGTGCTGCAGCCCTAAGTATAGACTTTCCACCATCATATCTCAATGCCAGGTCTGTGACTATTTCAGGTAATTAATCCAACAAGAGTACTGCATTCCCAAACAGTCTGTTTACGAGCACACAGAATCTGAGACTGCTTAAAATATATCAAGGTAAATGCTGAAGGATATATGGCATCTCAAGCTTTACATGCTTCTGATATTAATTTTCTTAAGGTCTGACCAAAATATATTTCCAGAGCAGAAATAAGAAGCACCATCAAAATGCAGCAATGTTTTAATTATGGCTAGAATGCTTCCAACATCTGAAAGCCTCTTTGTAGAAAGAGTATTGAGTGAAGTATGCCAGGCCTTAAAAACCCTACGGCAATTCAACTCTTGCATTTATATGCAAAAATTCATAACCATACTTATGGAAACAGACAAGCAGAACTCTCCACAAAGCAGCTCTCCTGTTACACTTTTCTCACTATTCTTCAGCTTTGAAGAAAACAAGTGTCCCAGCACCTCCTCTTTCACTTCTACCAAAAAGACAAAGTTTTCACATCACAGCCACATACCTAAGACTTCCAGTCTTCCCCCCGAAAACCAACTCTGAACAAAGCTACAAGGCTTACCTCCCCTCTTGCAGAGTATCTTGCATTTTCCAGAGATTTTAGGGTGCAATTTGTTGAAATACAGAACAGCGCTACTTATCACAGGTAAAGATTGTATCTAAGCAACAGGGAAAGACAAAGTTTTTCTGCACTGTCCTAACTCAGTCCTCACAAACATCAGCAGAAAAAAAATGCTTACATGACAACAATTCATTTGAGCAACTGCTTCGGAGCTTAACAGGCTGTAATCAACACATCAAAGGCTCATTTTGAACAGGCACTTATGAGAATGGACATGAATTCTCCATGCAAGCCATGCCAATGAATATGTGATTCTCCCATACTTACACTGATTGAAGAGAGAGCAAAGTAATCTGGTTTGTGATTACTTCACAGCATAATATTTCTTTTTAGCAATATGCAAACACTTATTGAGCAAAATTCAGCATGCTTGAGGTATGAAACGCTGTCTCCCTTACCCTTCAGAAACTCAGATCTAAAGTTTACTTTTTTGTAAATTATGCTATTGACAAATTTGTTTTCTTTCATCACAGGCATGAGTGCACCCACATGCACAAAAACCTCTGCTAATCATATTTCTATCACCATGGTCCTCCAGATCTTTCAGCATACTTTAGAGAGGGGAAAAAGACAAATCAAAGAAAAACAAAAACTGGCAGTACATTAGGCAGCTTTAGGCAAAGAAAATGATAGATTCTCCCAAAGTTGCTTTCTGCAAATCAAGACTTGCTTGAAGAATCTTGCTTATGTGTATTACTGCTGGGAAGCTACTGGGACATGTAACGCTTTCACAGCTGATGCAGCCAAGACAGAGGACACTACCCAATTTTAGAAATGAAGATCCAGGATACAATCCAACAGAAAGAAGGGATTTTTCTGAAGAGTCAGAGACAACAAGAATTGATTTCATTCACATCATTCTGCTACCTCCTAAAATGGTCCCAACTAGACATATTTTTGTATACCAAAAGCCTATGATGCCACACTAGGCCTTGTCCTCCTCTCTCGGAAAAGGCAACAGAGACTTCCTGGCACAAAAAGACAACACTGTGGTTTTGTTTTCGAACATCACTTCTAGGAAAAAGGGCAGAAGAAAACCTCCACAAGATCCTCTGTACCCAAGGACAAAGCTGAATGCTTGACTGTGAGTCATTGTCAGTCTTGGCATTCATAGTATGAACTCTGTCATTACCAGTAATTTTGTCATTTCAAGTGTTTACAACATATGAGAAACAAGCCTTTAAAATAAGAAGTCAGACCTAAACCACTTCAGGGACACTTAGAGATTGCCTTCCTATAACTTCAACCGAAAACCATTCCACAATGTTTAAAGAATATTTTCAGATGCTCTAAGTAAAGCAATGCTTCCAAAATCTGACTTGAAAAAGAGCTCTTCAAAGGAAAATGAAATGCTACAAGAAGTGATACAGTGATTGCTGAAGAAGGCAATACACTTCCCTCTTGCTTGCTCAAAGGACTGCCTATTTTGCTGAATTAACCCGAAGTGCGCCTGCAGTTCAGTTGTGGTTTTTTTTTCTCTCTTCTTTACTACAGCTAAGCAAAAGCAAGGAGGAGAAAAGGTATCATGTGTAAAACCATTTTTCAGGAAAGTTTTTCTTCATTTTAAGAAACTTAAAGGATTTATCCCATACAACTCCCCAGTCAAGGGAATATTCACACCGCTATTCTTATTAACATATGGGAACAACTTGTCTGAACGCTGAGGAAGAGTCTACCTATGAGTTTCATTTGTATTTGCTATATTTTAATGACCACTGTTATAAAAGTCTGAATGAGCAAGCTGAAAACAGAAGGAAAATAGAAGAATTGTGGTTTCGTTCAAGCACCCCTTTAGACTTATAAATGATGAAGTGGGTAGTATACAGTAGTGGTATGGGCAGTACCAACAACCTGAATTGTCTTCTATCTGCATTCCCAGCAGGATTATCTGGCAGTGTCATGGAAGAGACAAGATGTTCTTTGAGTCTACATTAACCAAATTATCAAATAAATTTAAGGGTCAAACTTCTAGGTGCATATGAACAAATAAGCCTGATTCACAGTGGACTTCCAAGCAGCTTTTTTCATATATGTAATCTCTTTCCTGTGATGATATTTTGGTGTCTTGTGCTGCGTGAAGCTCCATATAATAACAACCTTTCTGTTAGGAAGAGTGTTAGAAATTTCTCCTCAACTCAGGCACATCTATTGACACAAAATCCGAAGAAACTTTTTTGAGACCTCTGCAACCTCTGTCAAATTCAAATGAAATCAGCCAGCAGGCCCCAAAGCTACTGAGGGTGGAAAGCTGAGACAGAGCACACAAAGAGAGAGTCTTTTTGTAAGCCTCACCTCCATAGGAAACCAAGGAAATTGTATACTGGTTAAAATAAAAAGTTTTCCATAGATTTATTTACTGGCTGGAAACTCCTGCAGCTCTGGCTGTTGCCCACTAGAGGCCGTGAAGCACTTACGTCTTTCCTGACCCAGACTGCCAGAACCAAATAAAGACCAAATTAGAAATGGAAAATGCACTGAAACCTAAAATGAGAAATGCCATCTTTGAGGATTAAAATCTTCAAATCTCTGACATCCCTGACAAGCTTGTGGGAGCAGCAGGACATGCTGTTGGCAACCAGCTGCTCTCATGTGGAACAGGAGTCTTGAGGAGGCCTTGGTGGAGGAGGCGGATGGGGAGGAGTGCGTGGTGCAGCTGGCTGGAGGGAAGCTACTCCTTCACAACAAGCCCAATGTAAACAATGAGTAGTCAAACATAATGGGCCACTTTTAAAATCAATTCTTCTTTTTGAGTATCACTCACAACTGCAACAAGCTGCAGCTGTCAACAAAAAGGATGTCAAGTGTGACTGGGATTTAACGAGCAAAGTTTGCTGGAGAACTAAAGCAACAAACAGGCACAGACAGAAACACCATGGTGAAGGCCTGACATGCTGTGAAGAAACTTGAGGCCGTTTCTTTGTATGCAGTGCTGTGAGAGAAAAGTGAGGTGAGAAGAGACCCGACTGAATCAGCACAGCTGAGACAGGAGGCTCAGGTGGAGGCATGGCAAAGAAAGGCTGTGATCCCAACAGTGGCCGGAGGCAAACAGGAGAATGGACCAGGACCCGCTGGCCAAGGGAGAAAACCAGGACACTGGGGGGACATATCATACCCCTGAGTGAGTGACACTGCAGAAGTGTCAAAAAATTGGAGACCTGCGCAGAGCAGTGGCAGAAGAGCTGTGATCTAATGGGAGAACGTCAAAACCTGACTTACAAATCGGAGGCGAATGAAGGTGGCCCCTACAAAGCCCAGAGCTGAAAATCAAAGTTAAATGTCTTCTTGGAAAGTAATTTGTTGCAGATTATCTAGGAACCTACAAAGTGACAATGTAGGTCAGATTATTCCTCGCAGTAATTGACTGCCCTGCTTTTTGCAATGTTGAGCTTCATCTACCATTGTGCTGTTCATATACCTAACTTAATTATGTCCCATTTAAGTCCCTTTATCTTCTGCTGTCTGGATTAATTCAATACTTCTGTGTCTTCTGAAAACTCTGCTGTGTTTTCTATGCTTTTGCCATAGATCATTAAACAACATAAGTATGTCACACTACTCCTAAAAACAAATTTCAGGGCAGCCCAATGAAAACCAATGACCTTAGCGAAAATGTATACTTATTCCTCTTTTTTGACAAAGAAGCCCTCAGGAACTTGGCAACCTTGTGGTCATATATTCTATTAAGGATACATATAGAACATATTCTATTAAGAGCTGGGGACTGTGGGTTTAAGTCCCTTCTGGTTTGTGGGCAGATACCTTAAAATATTAAGGTATTATGCAAAAAGTGAGATTGCTTTGTTCTCTGACAGCTGTTTTGCAAGAAACTAGTGATCAGGTGGTTTGCACCCAAATATACCACTTGGACAGCTCAGTGTGGAAGAGGATCTTGGCTTCTGCATCCCACTTTTACTGATCCTGAGTGGCAGCTGGCGACAAGCACTCAAGTGCAGGAGAGGGAGTGTTTCAGGCAGATGTCCCCCTATCTCCACTTTCAGCCCAAGCTCTGCTGGGCATTATGCAGCTCCTCTGGCTCATACTTAAGGAGAAGCTGAGTCCTTATCTCATACCGACTTTCTAACATGTTCCAGTTAATAGGCAGCCCTGAGAGCAACCACAGGTGTTCACATACTCTTTAATCCAATTAGGACTCTTCTAAATCAAGGGTTTTTTTGTCTGGTGTCACAGAAGTCACACTTAATGGGTTTGCAGTTATTAGGCAGTTAGAAAAGTTATTTGCACTTTGCGATTTGCTGCCAGAAATGCAGCAAGAGACAAGCACCAAAGTCTTGTGAATCCCACAGCTGCCATAACTTTTCCATATAAAGAAGCAGCAGTTGTCTGAGGCATTTTAGAGACATGCAAGAACACAGAAAGAGTTTATTAATATTTGAACTCAATTCACAGTTATTGAGAGCAGATGGTCAGTTCGCACAGTGAATGAACCTTAAACCATCTAGACTTACAGGACCACTGCAAATGATGAAACAGCATCAAATTCACAAAAAGAAATCTTGCATGATCACAGACAGAGGTTGGCTCAGATACGGATTGTATATAAAGTGACTTAAACCTAGATAAAGCTGTCAATATTAAACCGAGTCACTGGCTTTACTCCACGGTTCTAGTTCCTTCTTTTTGCTGGCATGTAGAGCTCTCAGAGCAGTCAAAGCTAAGCTAAAATAATAAGGACCTTAATAAAATAATTATATCCGCATCATTAATACAGCTAGGAATTAAGTTAATCCTCCCTTGTGCCACTGCAATTCTGCTGTATCAGAGATGTGGTAGCCACATTAGTGAGAATGGAAACAGAGACCTGAAGTTACATGCCTAAGTTTTTTGTTGCTCTATAGTCAGTTAACAAAAAATAGCCATACACACGTTGCTTTAACAAGTTCTTCTGTTATGTGCTCCAGAGCTTTTGAATCCTTTCCATGCACATGCTGCTTGTAAAGATTCTATAAAATAGCTTTATAGAGGTATCTTGAAATACTCCTCAATGCAGTTCATGGGCAAATTAGAATTATTATAGGTATTATTATAGGTAATAGGATGTCTATACAAAGGGAAGGCCTTCCATAAGACCAGGTGCCTTTCAGCCTACATTTCAGCCTTTCAACTCTTCATTTTCTTAATCAAACAGAAATGTAACTATTGGGGGGAAGAAGGGAAGCTTAAGTTAAGAGCTCTGTAGCGTGGCTCTTTCTGCATGTGTCCAGGGACTGAATTCCAAATGGTCAGCCACCCCCTGAGAGGGCCACGTAGTCATCCTCCAAAATCTCCTTCCTTGGGACATAAAGATTCAGCGTTCCAGCTGAGTACATCTGGACTGCGAATGGCAAATGATCATTACGGTTAATTTGATCGCCAATTTACAGGTCTTTGCAAATAGGTAAATAACTACTTGAATTCTGTGTGGTAGCCCAAAGGCAGCTGACAGGGAGAGTCAGCACACGCCTGCCTGATTTGCCCATGCTTTAAATAAGAAGGGAACTGCACCTTGGACTGCAGAAGGGGTCTGAAGACCAGCTGAAAGGTTGCAAGAGCATGAATGACAGAGGTGAGGCATATCTGATAGAAAAACAGATGGCCATTGTATTTTCAGCAGCGGAAGGAATGCTGGTTTGGTAGGACTAGCAATCAGTGCAACTTGCTCTGACACATCCCTCCATTCACTCTAGATCAAGGGCTAACAAAGCATGTACAGATTTTGCCTGGTTTTGGGTGCCCCGTCGCTGCTGTCAGTGTTGGTCCTGTACTACACTGTTTGACTGTACTCGCTTGGCTTTGGTCCCTATCACAAGTGAACTAGCCAGCTAATGTGGACTTTGAATCTTCGCATTATAGAATCCTGAGATTTACCTGGGTGTAGACATCACATTTGATTCTGTCTTGAATACTTCAGATGTTTATTTGTGATATTACACTTTTTCTTCCTATTAATGACATATACCTTATTTATTTATACAGTGCCACTTAATTTAGCCTCTGTGCATTTCATGGCTAACATACCCAGCCCTGCCACTGTGCACTCAGGAACTGCAGTGGTTCAGACAAGGAACGAAGGTATGAACAGATAAAGGACCAAACAGCCATGCGTGGTCAAACAGGGAGTTAAGGAAGATCTCTGTCAGTGCTGGCTGCTGCTTCCTCTCCTATACGTCCCTGTTCCTAATCCAGTGTTTCTATGAACATATTGACTATTCCATTACTGACTAGTGACCCATAAGAGCTCTCTTACTGCCTTCCCTCCATGGGATGTAATCATCTCAATACTGTATGAGGACCACTTTTAATTCAGAAATCAATGAAACTCCTGCACTGATATCTTTTATTTATAATTTAACAGAAAAAGCTCCTTTCCCTTACTGTCCCTAAAATAACCCTCATATACCTCCGGGTGCATAAACTTGCACTAGCAAGCGGGATAGAATTTAAATTTCCAGGGATATGCTTATAACAAAAAAGATCAGGTTTATATTGCACAATCAACTTAATTCCACTCTTAATCCAAAAATCTCCACAGCAGGCCAGTTTGTTTCCGTATCACTATATAACTCAGTAATTCCACGGTCTAGTTTCATGGCACAATGTACAAAAATAAGTTGGCAAGCTTACCCTGCCAAAAGACTACTCCTGTACCTGCAGTTATGGAATCTGCAGGTGCTACATCCGTTTGAAGAAGTGTTGAAGTGTTACAGGCATTTGCAGAATCTTTCCATTACACTTTTTTAACACTCAATTTGGAAATCACAGGACAATTTAAGCGTCCTGCAGCACCAGCTACAACATAATGGTAAGACATTGGTACTTTGACTCAGCACCTCAGAACTGCTTTAAAGTTTTCCAAACTTAAGTTTTACTTAAGAAAGCAAAGCTTATACAAGTTTTTTGATAGAATGCAATCTACATATCCATCTACATGTTGAAACTTAGTATTAAAAAAACTATAAAAGAATATTTCTAGCTATATCTTAGTAACACTGATTATTCCTGAAAACATTTTGCATTTGCCTGAAATTTATGTGATTCCACAATGATTTGAACAGCCTATGCTACTGCTTATGCCATAACACTTCCCTTTAGCATTGTACAGAGACTGCTCAACATTCTGAAAATCCATGGGTCCAATTCTGCAGTTGGTTTTGGACATTGAAAATGAAACTGAAATCCTTCTTATTCAGCCAATTGTATTGGGTTTACGTGGTAAAGGTTTGGTAGCAGGGGGGCTACAGAGGTGGCTTCTGTGAGAAGATTCCAGAAGCTGCCCCAGGTCAGAGAAGAGCCAGCTCCAGCCGGCTCCAAAAGGGACGCACCGCTGGCCAGAGCTGGGCCAGGGAGTGATGCTTGTTGTGCCTCTGGGAGAGCAGAGTGAAGACAGGGAAAAAACTACTGCACAACAGCAGCTGGGAGAGAGGAGTGAGGGACAGCCCTGCAGACACCAAGGTCAGTGAAGGAGGGCAGCAGGTGCTCCAGGTATCGGAGCAGAAGTTCCCCTGCAGCCCGTGGTGAGGCCCATGGTGGAGCAGGCTGTCCCCCTGCAGCCCATGGGGTACCACACGGAGCAGATCTCCACGTGCAGCCCGTGGAGGAGCCCACGGAGGAGCAGGTGGATGTGGCCTGAAGGAGGCTGCAGCCCATGGAGAGCCCCCGCAGGAGCAGGCTCCGGGCCGGAGCTGTAGCCCGTGGAGAGGAGCCCACGCAGGAGCAGGTGATCCGGTGGGAGCTGCCACCCATGCGGGACCCGTGCTGGAATAGTTTGCTCCTGAAGGATGGACCCCGTGGTACGGACCCATGTTGGAGCAGCTCTTGAAGAGCTGCAGCCTGTGGGAAGCCCACGCAGGACCCGTTCGGGAAGGANCACTGCTCTAGTCCACTAGTGATAGTAATAAATTATATTAATCTCCCTATGCTGAGTCTGTTTTGCCTGTGATGGTAATTGGTGAGCAACCTTCTTGTCCTTATCTCAACCCTTGAGCCCTTGTCCATCGTATTTTCTCTCCCTGTTCCTTTGAGGAGGGGGAGTGAGAGAGCGGTTGTGGTAGAGTTCGGCTGCTTAGCTCGGTATAACCACCACACCAATATTCATCCTGATGTAGATTGATTAAATATATGGGAGCAGCTTCGCAGAAAAATCTAAGAAGAAGAATGCTGCATGAAAAGCTGGCACCATAAGCAGTCTGCTGATTCTTGACTAACTACTCAGGCTCTACAAATAAAATGTAATACAAGTGTAAAACTCACTTTTGAAGAGTCTAATTACACCAATCTGCTTAGCTGGTATTCCCTGAGTCCACCAAGCCATTCTGAACAGTTTCATTTTTCTAGAAGGTTGTAAAAAAAAGTCTTACAATAACTGCAATGGCAACCTGAGGTATCACTGTAGAAAAAAAGTGGAGGCAAAATGTGCTAATGAAACAGTTGTCACAGTAGAGAATTTTTACGTGTACCTTGACAGCTTCACCATTTCTTATTTTTTTTATCATTCTCATTAAATGTAGGTAACAATTCCTTTGAGGAGTGCTCTAGCATTAATAGTCCTGGTGAACCAGCATACAAAATAATAACAATATTAGGAGCAAAAAATGTGATTTTGGCACCCAGTATGATAATTGGGAGGTTCTTTTGGAGAATGAGCATTTGAAAACTGCTGTGATTGCACAGTACTTGGACTTCTGTCCATTAGCAAAGAAAGATCTGAAGCAGATGCTGGCTTATATACTCAAGGATTTCAGATTTCCAGACACATTTTTAATTTTGTATAAACCTTTTTTTTTTTTTTTTGGTCTTTTCTAAATCTGACACTGCTCTTCATTAAGGGCCAGGATTTGGAAAAACAGCAGAAAATCCCATGGGACTGAAAACAACAGATGTTGTCTGTTTTAAGCTTCCTTTATTCCAAATCGCTGAATTTAGTGCTTTTAAGATTTTTCTGCCTCTTTTTGCAGAGCCCTGTGATTTGCTCTTTAATGGATTTTCAAGAGGTTGACTCTGACCGGAATGTATGTGAGAAGAGAATTTCAACTTAAAACATACCATTTTTCAGGGAAGTTAATAAAAACATACTAAAAATAAGACAGAACCAGTATCAGGGCAGTATCACTGTGGATCCATACCGTGAGCAAGAAACCCGGCATATTACTGTCCCAGGCACATGCTAATCATATCCCACTCAACTGTTCTTGTGTTTCCTGCTCCTCCATTTCAGCACTGCTCAACGGTCAAGCTCAAAATACAGCATCCTGCCCCTCGACCACTGTGAAGGGATTTGCAAGCTCTCCTTAGAAACAAAATTATTTTTTTTTACCCAGAATCTGTTAACTTTCCTGCACCTTCTCATCTGCCCTCCATCGACATAGATATAGCCACATAGCCCCAACCCTCAGCAGTAAAACTCATTGCTTTTCCAGGTGAGTGACTGCATCTTTCAAAAAGATGCTGTGATCGTGATTCATTTCATTATAGACATGCCCAAGGCAATTCAGGTATTGCAAGAATACTTCGAAAGTAAGCTGAGATGAGTTAAAGAATAGTAAATTGGTAAGAACAGTGTAGCTAAAAGCAGGATCTGCAACGTTCAGTCTACTGTGCTATATATGTACATTAATAGTAACTAATGTAAAAATATGAGTATAGGAAAAAGGAATGCAGACTGGGCAAATGCATCCTGGAAGTCAATGATTCCAAAAAGGCTTAAGTGGAGAAATAGCTGTGTAATGCTGTGGAAAAAATAACTGTGAAATTTGATCCTTAGATATACAACAGAGAAATAATGATTAGGAAGGATGTTGGGGACAGCTTTGAAATTCATTTAAAAAAAAATTGAGGGATTTCAAAAAACAGCCACAGATATTAAAGTGTTGGATACAGTGAGTAGCAGTAGTTCCACTCATCCAAAAAAGAAGTTTGAGAAATAATTGTAGCACAGTGCAGTGGTACCTGACAGTGAAGATCTCCTCATTCCATGAAGAGAGCCTAACAAAAACCAGTGGCTGGAATGGGAGGACAGAAAAATTCATATTAAAAGACAAGCATATATGTTTTTAAGTTTTTCATACAAGAGAAGTTAATTCCAGATCAAACTACCATGGAACGTGGTAGATTCTGCTTTTTTTTTTTTTTTTTTGCCTCCAAGGCAAGACAGGATGCTTTTCAAGGAAGGGTGTTGAAGTTAAGCAACCAAATTGTGTTCTCATCACAAGCCATGAGACAGACATAAGGCCAGGCCCAAAGAACTAATGGGTTTAAGCTTTATGAGGTCAGATCTTTCTATTAAGTGTCAGAAACTCTGTGTTTACAGTGATTATAGCTGTGGTCATTAATAAAAATAATTGGAACTGACTACCCCTTTGAATTAATCAGATTTGCATTGGTGCAAGATCATTGAATTGCAAATGGGAGAAATATTAAGCCTCATCTCTTCACAGATGGCAAGATTTTAACAATGCCTTCAGAAACCCTTGATTCATATTTTATGCCTTGACTTCCTCTTGTATCTCATTTTTTTTACAACAGCACACGCACTACAGAAGCAACAGAAGTTAAGCTCTAATACATTTTTGTTGGTTGCCAAGCTCAAATGGATGCAAACAGCAGTCCTTGAGGAATTAGCGTGCCATTCATGTTCCTTTAGAAATAAGAATCTATTTTCAGGTTAGAACAGAGAAAAAAAACACAGATTTTCTAGTCTTCAGTAAAGATCTCTCTGTTTGATAATCTGTCAGGCTTTTGTTCCTTCTGAGGCTCATGAACGCTATTATTTCTGAAAATTATTTTTTTCTAAATAATATTTTTTGTTATTCTTCCATTTGCTCCAGGGTTGCGGAGCAGCTGGGAAGGAATGTGCCTACAGTATGTGCTGCATGCAGGAGATGTAGAAATTCAATTTAATTTTCATTGGGATCAAAAGTGATTTTTCTAAATTTTCTTCCAAGCTGAAACTCAAGCATATTCACCTTTCAGAAGTACTAAGAAAAAGTGTTTGCCTCTGGCCTTTACCAATGCCTCCGGATTTCCTGTCTGAAGGACAAGGCTGCAGTGACAATTGATACAAAATCAAGAGACAACAGCAACACTGGGAGCAAGCAGCACTCGTCATGTGCTCCAGGTTCAACAGTTTTGAGGTGTTTTGAGGTCACCTGTCCTAGGTCCATGGACTTGGAAGACCTTCGCATAAAAAAAAGTGCCCTGACCTGCATGTATGGAAGGCTTTAATGTGATTTCCAGTCTCCTGACCAGGGCACCAGGAACCTGGAAACCAGACTGAAGTATTTAAGGCAACCTTGGGTCAGCAGAACTTTGTCAAATCTGGTATGCTTTTACTAAATGTTTCAAACCCAGCACACCATAAAAGACCTGAGAAACTCTGACTGAAAGACAGGCATGCCAAATAATACTTTGGTTTATTTGTTTACTTTTCTTTTTTTTTTTTTTTTTTGGTCTGGACTATTTTATGTTCTGTGGAATATGTGCCAGTTTTGGAAACAGAGCAAAGTGCTGAGGGTGATTTTGATTCTCTGACACCAGCTCCCAAGACAACTTTGTGGATACCAAATTTTTGTTTAACAATCCATGTGGACAAGACATGTCCTGCAAATTTCTGTAATTTGGTTTTATGAAAAATATACAATAATTTAATAGGAGAAAATGAAGTTGTAAAAAAACAGAATTAAAAATATGTCCATCAGCTCTAACATACACATCTGGAGAAGTCAGCTACTGTGAGACAACACATAGAGATAACATATTTTAAGGAAGAAGCTGCAAGCTGCATCCTTCTAGCCTGTTCCTGGGAACACCCTGATGAGTGCAAAGAGAACAACTGTGAAACACTCAACATGCTGCTAATGTGCGAAGCCCTGTGTTCTGGGGAGAGAAGAGCATTCAACAGTAATTGAATCATTCAGGGCTGTACTCAGCGGATACCCTAAGGTGATTATGTTCAGAATAGAAGCTTTCAGAATGCCATTTAGTAAATGAAAACAGAGTTGGATACCAGTAATAAACCGGTGCCCTCCAGCTACTCATTTTTATAGCAACTTAATTGAAACATACAAATCATTTAATGCCTCATGCCTAGGAAAGGGGGCAGCACTGAGACAAAAACTACAGACACCGAAATCAAGCAACAAATTACAATTTTGGTTCCAGGAAAGAACACTTTACTGATACAATTTTCTTTCTCTGGTGATCAGTAGGAGTCTGTCATATCCTGAGAGCTGAACTCTACTCCCAGGATGGGCACAGAGCTGGGTGCCTGCTTCTCAACTTTCCAATTGCTGATGGACCCAGTAAAATGAAACAAAGAGAAAAAATTAGTTTTCTCTTTCTCATTGTAACAAGAAAGCTCTTTTAGTCTGCATTAGCACCTGAATCATAGAATTTCTATTAGCTAATTTGCAAGAAGCAGGACTATATCATCTTTAAAAAGCAAGTGCACATTTAATGTAGGCTCAAACTATTTTCACTTAAATGAGATATAACCACTACATTTTGGATTCTTGCCTTTTTATATACATTTAGTAGTTTTTATGATAACACTCAAAGAAAACTTCAGTAAGATTTATTCAAAGTTTCTCAAATTAGTGGTACTTCTTGCAGACAGATGTCCCTAATTTAGCTGTTCTATTAAACTGCACACCACAAGAACTGAATTGGCTTTGGAAATCTAGAACTGGAATTTCTAAAGCTGAAGCTTAAGAAGAAAAAAGCATTTCTTTGGATGTAATAAATCATCAGCAAGAGTGGAATACGAAGGGAGCCTCTCTCTTCTTGATAGCAGAGAACACTCCCTTTCTAATAATGCACTTCAAGACAGAAAAGCCAGCCTTAATGCCCAGTACACCCTGTCATTTTATATACAGGAAGTTCAGCCGACCGGTTGAGAAAGATTTGGACTTGGGTCTGAAAATGAGTTTGGGCACAGACACTACTTGCTCAGACCTGAATTCAATCATCCTGGGAGGGGCAAAGGTGTCGAAGAACAACATCCTCTTCCTCCAAAGGCAAAAGAGCCACCTCCACCCTGCCCCAGCAGCCCTTCCTACCACATGTTGCTTCTCACAGTTGTTCTGGCTGCAAGACTTCTGTGAAGCCTCCAGCCAGTGTCTCGCGCTCTTCTCCTGCCTATTCCCAGCCCTTTTTTCCACTACTGAAGACTGCACATATCAGGTGCAGCTACTGGATTTTGCAGCCTGTCTCTCCCTGCAACAAAACTTCAACATTTTGTGCAGAAGATGAGTTAGTATTAGTTACTTTGAAGATAATTGCCCAACAACAAATTCACTTCTTAACCCTGATTTACATTTCCTAGAAGTTCTGTCAAACTACTGCCTTTGGGGCTGACGCTTTCTGTGCTTAATCTCAGCTCAGCGGTGATTTTCATGCATGTAAATGTAAATTCAAACAGTTTACCTGTTCACAAATCAGACACGTATGAGATGGTTTTCCCTGGGAGCTGCATCAAAAAAGCTGCATAATTGCTCAGTATTAGAAAAATATTTCAGAGATCTTGTTGAGCTCTAATAAACCAAGTTAGAAGAAAATCTGCTTTCACAGACATAAAGATACTAAATTTCCTGAGTAATTGCAATGGCCACCACCTGAGGATGCCTGAGCAGCAACTGGCTCCTGGGACATTCAGCCCCATAAAGGGGGTGTTAGCAAAAGAGGATGTGGGCACCAGCCTGCTCAATCACCTTATCATGTCAGACAGACAACGTTAATTACCTGAGTCTGCAACAATGCAGATCCAGTCCTGATACATATGAGAAGAGTTAAAAGTTTCAAGGAAAATCTTTACTTTCCCTAAAAGGTGGGAGCTGGGGTGAAAAATTTGGTTTTATTTATTCCACGTCAAAACACTGAGTGTGTGGGATGCTATCATTTTTTCACACTCAGGAGAGAGAGTCTTAACGTAATTATGGCAACTGGTGTGGTGAAATTAATGATCACTGAACACTGTAAAACAGAAATCAATACTTTCGTGTCTTTCCCAAATGGCCTATTGCTAGATAGTTATTCATGGTTATATTTCTCTCATCCTGTGAATATTAAGAAGGTAGGAAAGAGTGAATACATATATCACCAGTTTGGAAACAAGTATATTGCAAATGCAGGTCCTTAGCAAAACAGATTACAGCTAGCAATCAACCGATTCGCAGGATGCTAAGTAACACCTCTGGTCTAACACAATCCGTCATTTACTGTTCTGATACTTGCTTACTTCTGTCATCATTTATTAAAAGTGTCCTGCTATAATTAAAAAAGACAGGACAACAACCTTTAGTACGTCCTTGCCATGATAAGCAAGATGCCTAAACAAGAGATCAGACACTAGACAGACGAGTACAAATGGGGCTAAATTTGCTCCTAGCTGTGTGACGGATTCCTACATGAGTGAGACACTGCAGAGAAGCAGGTCATTAGAAACTACCCTGTGATGGGATGACTGGTGTGTACGGCTTCTGGAATCCTATTAAGACAGGGGCAGTGAAAAGGTTTCCCATGTATCTTACTTACATGGTAAGCAACATTGGCCTGAGACTCTGTGCTTGGGTAAATATGTGCAGGGCCTCACACAGCCAGACTATACAGATCTATAAATTAATTTCCAGGCATGAAACTACTACAAAATGGACTTCATGCTGAAAGCCTGGATTGCTGAAACTGTATCTGTTCCACTGTATCATATCATTACTCAATAAATCAGAAAGTGTAGAGGTAACAAGTGGGTAAGCAGCCCCAATATTTTAACACATACACTGTGGTGCCACCTAATGCACGGGCCGCTCAGGTTCTGAGACAGGACCTCAGTGTGAAAGAAACCCCAACTTGCTTCAGCCTCTCCTACCAGGGATGTCAGATGCCCTGTATAAAGGGTACTTACTATAGTTGCCACGTTCCATATGAAAAGCATATAAGACATAAATTCTGATTTTTTTGCAGGAACAGGCCAGTTTTTAGACGCCCAAGAGCACAGACGGTGCCACTTGGTCACCTGTGCGTGAGGGATTATCAGTCCCACACTAGACACTCCTAGGCAGCACTGGGTGTGGGCTTTTTATAAAGCCATTAAGACAAGCCTGGTGGATTACAGTAACATAATGAAACAACCCTACAACCATGAGTAAGGCCCACTGGTATTTATGACCTAAGAATATTTTGTCCCCAGTATAGGGCAAAGTGGAGACAGATGTTATATGGTAGTCTCACTTTGCCATCTAATGCAACTATATACCACTTTTTAACACGAGAAACCTAAATCTCCCACCTGACAATGTTTTAATTTTTTTTTAACTACTGAGTGGAGAACAAACACAGTGTATGTACATATCATGAGCCATATGTGCATATCATAAGCCTCTGTCCTTGCTATGCTTTCAGCTGCCAATAGCCGTATCCTTCTTTGCATGTGCTCCTCCCGTCTGTTGTAACCAACTGTTGTCCCAAAGCCTACACTCAGCTTCAACCCTACAATGACCCATGCAATTGCTCAATATAAGATCCTTTCTTTGTGTGGAACTACATATAGCATATAAAGACAAGGCTTAGAGCCACCACTGCAAGCTTTCTGAGGCAGTAAATGTATTTTGTCAAACATCTGTCAAAAGTCTGGAGCAACGGTGGTGCAGCTGCTTCTGCAATGCAAATAGCACCGTGCACTGTAATGGCATGGGCAGAATTAAGAGACTTATTCACTCTGTGCACCTTTGAACTCTCCAAGTAATGTCAGAGCTAGGGGACAGATGTGATGCCATGCAATGTAAATAACAGCACTGAAAAGGCAGGCCACGAACTAGCAAGAGAGACATCCATTTCCATTCAGTGCAGGTCTCTAAGCAGATCCCACTGGCACAGGTGGATGGCTCCTTTTGCTGAGTAGCTTCTTCTTCAATAAATACCACTGCTGTGTTTCAGGTCTTGTTTCGGGCTTTCCCTCATGCTGCTGCATTTGAAAAATAGGGGGGGTCCCATCTGGAAGCTGAAATTCTCTTCTACTTGCTATTATAAGCCAATTGCTGTTTTTCATTTAAAACTTGCAGAAAACCGTATTACAGAGATCTAGTCCACAATGACCTCTTCAAGGATTTTTTTGTGCAATGTATTTTCAGCCTGATTTCCTAAGGAAATGACACTCACACGACCGTGCTTTCTGTGTTGGTTGGTCTGTCTGTCTGTCAGCCTCCTCGTCCCCTCCCCCAATAACTTTTGAACGAATTAGCTGATTTGTGAGACAGATGGCTCAAAGGTATTAAACTATTACAAATTTCATGAATATAAGCAGCAGGGTAATGGAAAGAGAGCCTCTTAGTGGCCCACTGAAGAAAAGGCTTCAGCACAAATTCAGTCCTTATTAAACCTTAGAAAATCCACAAAAAGCTCAACCTCGCCGTGCAAATTCACCACAGAGAAGACTTTGCTGGGTCTGGCATTGATGAACCCGTTCTTGTTACCTATTGCTAAGCAAACATCATCACGTTTACTGTAGAAATAGCAAGTTACATTTTTAAAAAGGACACTGCTAAGGTAGTTAATGTGCAATGCAATGATATTCATTAATCAGATACCCTAAGCCATGAGGCTTGCCATACTCACATGCCGCATAACTTTGACATTGCATCTGAAAAAAGCATTATTGCAGCATTTAGGGCTCAGATTAAGATAGTTGACTTTGACAAGTACATCCAACCGCATTCAGGCAGTGTGGCACTAAACACACAGCACTACCTGAACAGCCCTTGAGCACTCCCCCGACAATGCACACGTTGTCGTACAAACAGTGTAGGTGGAGAAAGTCCGTACTTGAACCTGACGAGAAGATTTGATCAGACAAATTATGCCAGGCTTTTAAACGGAGTTCCCAGCTCTGCACATGGTGTGTCTGATGGCTGCGTCCCCGCTGGAGACTCCACTTCCATTATCACTCGCTGCTTGATGTTTGGCTTACAAAGGACACTGCGCTTCCCAATTTTCTCATCTATTCCACACCACTTAATTGCTAGTAGAACACTTGAAATGTTCGGATTTTAATTCTTGCTTACTTTTTAATCAAATATTATAACCCAGAACCACGCCAGTCTCTGACAGTTTAGTTAAGAAGAGGCACAAACCTGTACCTTGAGCTTTTAGTCGCTTTTCAGTCTCATATAGTGACATAAAAGCAGCAGTAAATAAGCAAGATGAGAGGCTGCAACATCACACAACACCTCACTCCCCACTGTAGTGGTACCGTCAGTGCCACTGGGATAACCATACAGGGCACGTCTTATTTCCCCTTCTAGCCCAAACACAGCCTCCGTGATGAGAACCGCACTTTCTGGTTACATTCAAAGACACTGAGCACACTGGCACCTAATGGGCTTTGCAGGCACCAACATCAAGCCTTCAGTCAGCCACACGTGCACTTTACAAATCCAGCATGCAATTTTCTTCCTCTTGTTACTGTCATCCCAGGATGTGGTCTCATAAACAGCAGCAGGTAACTGTGGGCACCGACACTGAAAAGGTAATTATTCTCTTTGGAGCAAAAGGAGATTCGTTTTCCTCAAACAGTTAAATGTCAGATCTGCTGGTCAAGGCAGCTGCATGCACATTGCCAGCAGATCCTCCAGTCTCTCTCTCTGTGGCCACATTATGTCTGCAATCCTTTGTACTGATGTGCTCCTTGAGGTGAACAAATAATGCCACCAGCAGCCCAACACAGCTGAACTAACTCTTCTTGAGGCAAACACTGTCTTACGTACTGGCCATGTTCATCATCCCCAGGTCCTCTCTCAAATCCCCAGTGTGACACTGCTAATTGACTTCCACTACCAAGGCAGCCACTGTTCAGTGATGGCACCTAACTTCTGGGCTGGAATGCTGTTTGAAACCTCCATCTGCAAGGTTGCCTCTAGCTAACCTCAAAAGCCTTATTACTAAATTACTTGAGGCATTCCTGGTTGTCTTAATCTCCATGACCGTGTAATCCCCTCACTGGAGTATTCACCCTGCACCAGACATTCCTGTCTGCACACAGATGTGCCACAGGGATTGCAACACACAACAGCTGTCCGCCTGCCGGTCGTGTCAGCATTCAGTGCTCCTGATCTCACCACTCCTGTCTCAGGTTGCAAGCCATTTTGAAATACCCCACAAATCTCTCCTACGCTGTACCTACACGGTGCAGCCGTGATGGCACAACCGACTGCAGAACCACCCACCTCTGTGCACCAGCTCCACACCCGGCCATGCCTACAATGGTCAGCAACGAGGAGCATGCACAGCCTCAGGCCTTTTGTTTCCTGTGCAACCCAAAAGCTCAATGGGCACAGCCATGGTGGCCCACAATAAACTGCCACACAATTTATCGAGGTGTCACGGTGCTAAGAAACCCCTGGGATACACCACCGGAGAACTGTCTTTGGGTGTCTACGTGGCACAGCAGGATTTCCTGCATGAGTGTCAGCTGGGACATATGCAGGTGGAACTGGCAAGTCTTGAACCATATCAACCTTGCAGAGGAGAGAAAGAACAGGTGACTGATGTCTTGCTGCTGGAGTGCTGCCAAAATTCTCACATACAAAGTCAACAGTAGACAGTTTCTTTCATAGATGCGTTTCATCTCTGTGATGTGTGGAAGAGTTATTTGGGGCATATTGAGCCTATGTGCTGCGTTTGTATAGCTGAACTTTGGCTTCTTGCAACAGTGACTTGGAACACGCAAGGGGTAGAGCAAAAGCCTTAAATTCAGTTTACCTTACATGAGCTTTAATTCCACATATATTATTACAGCATCTGAATATACAGCATTAAGACAAGAAGCACTCAAATGTAAGACATGCCAGCATGTGCCTCAGGAGCAGCCGTACTCCTATGGGTATGATCTCTTCTTGTACTGCTTCAGGGCAAGGACGCATGAACAAGCTATGGACTTGAAACCACACTTGTCTAAAGCAAAAAGAACTGAGAACACCTTGAATGAAGTGAATCACCCTAACCCTAGGAAACTAGGAAGTTTTCCTGCTGTCTGGCTCATAGTTTCCCCATAGGGAAACAGGAGATCTGTTTCACAGGCCGGTGCACAGCCACCCAGACAAAGGGACTTCCAGAGGTTTATCATGCGTTTCCCTCTGCCAGGGAAGCTCTCTTGGTGCTGCCTCGCAGACAGTCCTGCTTTGCCAGCTCCATGGGAATTTGTACTAAAGCCTCCCCAGATGACACCCAACCTGGGAACACATTATTTTTGCTCATGAGTGTGTCTGTAGATGAGTGTTCTACCTCTCTGATTTGTAAATGTGCAGCAAAATTGGCTCCCAAGTATAAAACTGCAGATTTTTAGCTACAGTGGATATACAGCGAAAACATTCCAAATCTCTGATTTTTTTAAAATGATCAGTTTAAGGGCATATTTCCATTTCATTTACAGAGTAAGGAGGCAGGAGGAGAAGAAAAAAGGTGAATGGGGCTACTGTGTAAACAAACTTTGTGCAAGCAAATTAAAATATGCATGAACACTGAAATAAAATGTACATAAGCTAAAAATAAATATGAAGCTTTTGTTTAAATAGCTTCTTTATATTGACCAGTGATCTTATGCACACTAGAGTTCTGTAAAACATGCAAAAGCACATTGTTAGCATACTTTGTAAGGAGATTTGAAAGACGTAGTGTGTGTGTAGTGTGATAAGGAAGGGGAAAATACCAAAATGAAAATGACAGTTACAGAAAGTTATCTCTGTAGACAGATGCAAAATATAGGGCCAAAATCTGTGTTGTTACTTCTTGTGGTAGAGAGTGATAAGGCAAGAAAGTAAAGCGAACAGAGGAGAAAAACTGGACTAGTAGAAACATAAGCAATTAAATCAAGAGCTTAGACTTGTTCTGAATCTCTGCATTTCCCAAATATGCCCAAGAGCACTATGATATTACTGGCACATCGCAGCCTCCTACCTGCTGATTCACGAGCTCCCAAAATATTTCTTTATGACCAATGCCAAGAGAATCTGGCTTTCCTCTGCCTAAGCACTGTGTGCTTTGCTTCCACTGATCTCTCTTGAAATGTCAACTTTACATTTCCAATATCCGTGAAGAAATTCTTAATAAAAAGATAGGATCTGCATTTCAGAATGAGACCTTTAAATCCTTCAGCCCTGCCAGTTTCTAGGTAACTTCTGTTAAGAATGATAGTCCCTGTTTAATAATACTGCTTTCCAGTAGTAATCAAGAGACTTGCAAACATCAGTGTATCACAGATAATGAAGACCATACAGTCCATGCAAATGCCTCAGCAATGAAAACATGATTTTTTATTGGATTCTTGTACATGAATGTAGAACAAAAATTTTAAATTTGTTCCACAGGTAACCTTGCTGTATTTTTAATTAGTTTTCCTACTCGAATATTTTGAAATGTCTATTTAAAGTAATTCTGCTGACTTATGAAACAAGGATACATTAGAAATGTGCAAACCAATCCAATAAAGTGAGCTGCTTCTTTGCCTCCGTCTGCACTGACTGTTTAGCTACAGGCTTATTTTGCTCTTAATTCAGTGACACTGCTGACTGACATTAAAAAGAACAGTCCCATCCCTCATTACGTATTCCTACCACCTCCCTTGTAATAAAATCATATAAACACAAGCATTTGTTTTCTGACGGACAAACAACCTGATCCAAGCCATCCTGCAGTTGCACCACTGCCAGATTCACTCCAAGGGAGGGACGTGGCCAGGAACAAAACCATCCCTTTTGGGGTAGTTTTTGCATTTCAGAACTTTCATTTCAGCTGGATTACGTGTACATTGAAAGTGCAAAACACAGGGGTCTGAGCAGCAAGCTGGTCACTTCTCCAAACCAGCACGCAGGTCACAGGCAAAGTGAACTAGCCACAGCCCTTGCCTTGCTCATTCTGAGGCTTGAAACCATTGCTTGTCAGTACAAGAAGCTGCATTAAGGCATTCAACAGAGGTAATGGTGGCTATAGTCTCAGTTCAGCTGCAAGACAGAAATGCTGTGTGCTGCACTTTTTAAACAAAAGGTCAGGGATTCCCCGTAGGGTACTCCATGCCATCTACCTGCCTCTGGTGCCACAGTACAGGCATGCGGAGATGCTAAGGAACTGATGGCTGACACATCTGTCACCTTGCTTCTGCCATACCAGTATCTTTGCTAATTTCTTTGCAAAGAGCTGTAGGACATCTTAAGGTGAGATACCCCATGAAATAAGTGATACTATTTTAGTGCTACTACACCTTCTGTGTGTTTTTCTGTTCTAGAGAGGCAGTGTGACCTAGTGTACGAGCACAGCACTGGGGAACCCGGGGTTCTAATTCTGCCTTCACTGCCCTATGACCTTCTTAGCCTCCATCGAAATAACTGAGCTTTGCTGTGTCCATCTTTTGATCTTTAAAGTGCAGTAACAGCTACAGATTCCACATTACAGAGCTGCTACTGGCATGGACCTGTTTTCAAAGGGTGCTGAACACCTGTCACTGAGGCTTACCTCAAGTGTTTTAAATGGTTCGGGCAGGAGGGTCAGGAACTTTCAAAAAACAAGTCTTTAAAATCACGCTGTACTTTGAAAGCACACAGCACTGCTTATAATAAAAGGTATGCATTGCTGTTGCTGAATTTTTCTTCTGCTTAAGTATTTCTGCTGGCCAGTGGGAACTGTTTCTAGTTTTTGATGTGGTATGAAACATTCCAATTAAGAGGAGGCTTTAGGAAGTTATCCTGCAGGCTTTTTTAGGCCAAAACCCTTTAAGCCAGTACTTCAGAACTGCTTCTTTTTTTTCTTTTTTTTCTTAATGAGTGACTTACCTTATTATTAAAGCCATCAATGGTGAAAACCAGTAAAACTATTTATCTGGCTAAGCTAAATCCTCCAGACCAATTACCCAGATCATAAAAAAAGAAATCTGTGATGGCCTTTTAAATGTTTGCTAGAAAGAATAAACAAACAATTTTTATATGCATTGGTTATCTGGGATTTTTTTTTCTCCTATACTGATAGGAATTGTGGCAAACGATATAAAAAAGGGTACGTACTAATAATTAGACACCTATTTTTAGCTCCAAACTTCTGTTTTCATAGGAATAAAAAAAACAGGCAGATTCGTTTTCTTATGTGTACATCTCCCTGCAGTAGACCTGCACGTACTTGCCCTCATTTACCTGTGTTATATTTGTAATGCTGGATAGGTAATGGCAGTTTAAATACAACTTTCCATTGCCATTAGCAGGAGTAAGACTCAGAAGTCAGGGTGAAAAACAACTTCTAATTCAGGATCTCCAGATATTTTGGTGGTCTCCTCTATCTACTGCAGTAGTGACACCAGTGACCCACCTGGTGTCTCCTTAACCCTTGCTTAGCTGCCTGCTCAAATTCATGCATTTTCATTTCTTTCCCTCTTTTGCTTATTTCAGATTTCCTTCCTTTGTTTTCCATTTGATCTCAGTTGTGGCTTCTTCATCTGTTCTGCTGGGATGGCCCCACCTCATGCTTTACACGGGAAGTACTGATATTGTGAAGGGTGGAATAGACCTGCCACTCCCCTGTTATCTCACCTTGCATCTCTCCTTTGCCCTGTATTTTCTTGAAATAATCTGCACCTCCTCAGGCTGGTATAAAACAATTTAATTCAAATGGCATCAACTCATTGGACTTGACTGAGTTGAGTAGGCTGAATATACATCAACAGCTTACCAGGACAAATCACACCCAAACAAGGCTGCAAAGTAAATTTATTTTCCTCTGCTTTCACCATATTTTCCTATTGAAAGTCTGCAGAGGAACTGCAGGTTAGTTTCATTCAGTGAATTATGGAGACAATGTGGAGTACTTTGCAGAACTGAAAGGTGTACAGAGATTGGCTTCATAGCATAGGCTTACAGCACAGATTAGTGAAGTCCAAGGTCCTGATTCCATTCTCTGTGCTGATGTATGGTTATTAATTTATATAAAACTGAAAATGACAAGAGTGACAAGTGAGAAAGGTTTACCCTGGCATGAGCAATAGCATAGGAATGTAAACAAGATCTTGAACTTAGGTCATTCATAAACATGGTTTTATGTCTATGAATGAATGGAGGCCAGACACTTTTTACAGGTGCACAGCTACAGGATGAGAGGCAATGAAAACGATTTGCAGCATTGTACATCTGATTAGATATATGGGAAAAGAAATTTCACCAAGAGGATGATATTAAGTAGGATGTAACCAAAGGGCTGTTCTCTGGCGGTTGTTAGAGAAGGAGACAGAACAAGCAGGATTGTCTTTTACTTGGTCTCCCATGGTATCCTTACAGCCAAACCAGGTAAGTGTACATAACATGGGTGGAAAACTGACTGTGAGCCCAGTGGTCTTGTTTGTGATCAGCAGTACAAAGTCCAGCTGGCAGCTAGTTACTAGTGGCATCCTTCAGGGATTGAAACCACACTGATACTGTTTACTGTCATTATTAACAACCTGGATGATGGGAGGAGTACATACACCCCCAGCAAGTTTGTCGATGACACCAAACTGTGGAGAAATGGTGGATACACTGGAGGGCAGGGCTGCTATTCAAAGTGACCTTGACAGGCTGGAGAAATTGGCTGACAGGAATCTCAAAGGGTTCAACACAGGTAAATGTGGAGTCCCACACCCGGGATGGAATAACCCCATGCAACAGGACAGGCTGGGGCTAACTGGACAGGGACACACCACAGCAAAACCGGCAGAGGGTCATCAAGATGGCCAAAGGGCTGAAGCACATGACACAGGTGAGACTGACAGAGCTGGGTCTGTTCAACCTTTAGAAGAAAAGGCTATGGCTAGGAGAGCTCATTGCTGTCTTCAGCTGCTTAATAGGAAAATGTAGAGAAAATAAAGCCACACTCTTCTTAGAGGTGCACAGCTACAGGACAGAAACAACTTGCAGCATCGTAAATTCAGTGAGATATAAGGGAAAAGACGATTCACCATGAAGGTGGTCAAACGCTGGCACAAGTTACCAGAAGAACTTGTGGAAGTTGTGGAATATCAGTCCTTGGAGATACTCAGAACTAAACTTGACAAGGCCCTGAGCAATCTGATCCAGTTGCACCTGCTTTGAGCAGGGGCTGCACTAGATGACCTCCAAAGGTCTCTTACAACCTAAATTATTCTGTGATTCTGTGAAGTCTTTGGTCTCAGTGCCTTGGAGGTTCTTGTTCATTGAAGTACATTGTTTCATCAAATCAGCAGTTATGGTTTCTGAACATCAGACTACAACCAGGTGTATTTCTTGTACTTTGTGACACTGCTGTAATGCCCCTGTACAGGTTATTTGTCTGTAAACTACAGCTATTCTGTTTCAGCAAAAGTGCTTTTCTTTGCCTCCCTGAGCTGTACCAATAGGGATCTGAACTCTGGATTTCTGAGATAAAGAAAAATGTCCATTACAGAGCTGGTGTGAAGACAGTGTGTAACACTGTTTACACCACCTGTTTTCTAGGAGCCAATGTCACCTGTGCCTTACTTAAAACTAGAATTCGAAATGTATTTCAGTTGATTGCCATTTGATTAAAAAACAGATTGGGTGAAAACCCAAGTCCAAAAGACAATGACCTTTGCAGTAAAATAAAACTATGTGGATGCTGATGCATATTTTTAATCCATATTGAAGAACTCCTCAAAATGCCATGAGTCCAGTCTGCTGAATGAATACAACACCTCCCTCCAGTTTAAGCTTTGGAATAGAAACCATCACATCTCACTCACTCATGTCAACAAGAAAGGGTCTCACATTGCCTTGGTGCCAATGACTAAATAAAACATTTTACAGATTGCCTAATACCTTTAGCACTTGCTTTGCATCACAGCAAAAGTAAAAGAAATCACTGAGAGCATGCAGCAACAGAGAACCAAGTTCATCACAAATCTTCCACTCTGGAGATAATGCAGATATACTGATAAATCATCTACCATACCTGAGTGTCTTTCTATAGGAGACTGAAGCATAAACATTGTATATATTTCTTGGTGTCTCAGATTCTGAAGAGTATGTTAATGTCATTAAAAAAATAAACTCTCCTAAATGATGCAATAAACAAAACCACAATATCTTATCTGAAAGCAGCTACTGCCATAAAGATCTCCACTTCTGCTAATAGAAAGATCACATGTAAAAGATAAAGATTTCTGTTTAGATCAGCAAATTAATTTGTGACCTTTTATTGCTGCGAAGTTGAAGTAACTATTACTCAAAGTCAGAAAGTCAAATTTTAAGTTTATACAAATGCTAAAATCCTGACAACAGGCAATCTGATTCTTTTTTATGAATTGTTAAAAAAAAGAAGCACCACAGTTCAATATTTTCAATTCCTGTTGCATGGCATTTGCACTTCTTACATGAAACATTAATCATAATTTTGTATGATTTTATTACAGCTTAAAAAATGATGTGAACCTAAATTCAGTATGAATGACATCAGTTGTTATATATCTAACAAGAAATGATCATCACTATAAATCTATTTTACATATTACAATGATTGTTTAAGACAGCTGAGTCTCATGAGCTGAAGGAGTATGTAAGCATACAGCAGCTGCTGATAATAATCAGCATGTGCTGGCAAGAGCTTTTTGTTTTCTCTAGATAATTAAAACTTGCTGTAGTTTTCCAGCTGCTACATAGTCAACAAGGAGTACTGGTAAAAATGGCTGGTGTATTTTTGATTCACTTTAAATGCATTGTGACCCTCTCTACCGAACATTCACATAAAGACAATTATTCCACAATTTCAGTTTTTCATACATTTTCTGCAAAACAATCTATACGGCAATAGTTTGGATCAAAAACCTGTTAACTGTCAGCTTCAGATGTTCAGGAGGAGGAAAGCATTGTAATAACCACCATTTTACTGAACAATAAAACATAGACATGCAACTATTTGCATCCTTACCCTTAAAATTATGTATAATCTGTATTCAGCTTGTATTTTAAAAGCTACAGTCTCTCTTTACTGGGACCAGGGGTTTTTGAAAAACCTCCTGCTCTCAGAATCAGTCAGCAGGTAATATGGAGCACTGTCAGTGTGGAGAGTAAAGGGTTTTGTAGAGCTACAATTAAAATGCCAGTAGTTTTTCATTGGTTCTCATTAAAGCCTTAAGACAGGATGTTTCCAGGATTTTTGACTACAGTCATTCTCCAGTTCATCGTAACTTCATAGACAGAGGCTAGTTAAGACCATCTTGTCTTCCCTCTTGCTAGCATGCAAAGTTTAGGTCCTATGCCTGATTAGAGTCCAAGAGCAATGCTGTATTTTTCTTAACAAAAGTGGTCCAAAACATGATGTTCTAGAGCAATGCAATTTCAAATGTCTGAGTCATTTCTGATAAACACATAATTATTTAGTTAAAGTTGACTAAGTGAATGGTTTCTTGAATAACCTGCGTATGTTTAGTTATGAAAAAATAAATGCTTTGATTCAAAGCCTCTGATGTCAGGGCATGGTTAGTCCAAAATACCATTATTGCCAAACAGAAGACATTCCCAAATTATTATCAGGGCTATGATAAAGTATTATACACTCTTTTTTCTGTATCTTATATTTTGCAGGCTGCTGTTTGTAGAGCCAGTCCAGACAAGCATGCTGTGAGCAACCCTGGCCAGTGGTCCTAATTGCAGGCTAGGAGAGTTAATGAAGGAAGCTTTCTAAAGACAGTTCCCCCAGTGCCAGAGAGTGAAGATGGGAGTACTGTCAGAATAAAGCAGAGCAAAGGGTTGAAATTATAGCTGCATGGGCCAAAATGCAGTGCCTGTCACGCTGGCCAGAGAACAGGCCTCAGCCCAGCTCCTGAGTTGTCTCTGGCTATGCTGAATCTGTTGCAGAATAGGCGTATTCACATATCAACTTAATGATTTCCATACTCTTTGAAATATTAATTTCTACATAAATCAACCAAATGACTACAGAACTGTACTTGTTTCACATCCTTAACAGCTGACAGGATATTCTGGAGAAAGACAAAGGCGTATTACTGGGTCTGGTATGGAGCAGCACCTCCTGTGCTCGGGGCGGAGGAGAAAGTTCTGGGTCAGTGTAACTTCAAACAACAGTGAACTGTTTAAATCCTTGGACTTAAAGTGCCTAATGCCCTCAGAAATCTCATTTTCAGGCTTATAAAATTATATAAATAACTGTACAAATATATTTACAAAGATAGATACATAGATAGATAAACAGGCAAACTCTGGCTGCTCAGCTTCTACACCGTAGTCCAACAAGCCCTACATGACCTCACTCTGCTCTCTTACAAGGCATGTGTCCACTGCTTGTGCTTCGTGCCTCGTGTCCGTGATGCCGAGCTCCATCGCCTGGCAAGATTGGCTGCCAGCAGCGATGGAGCCACGCGTGGGTTGTGGGACACACGCTGGCTCTAGGTCACCCCACGTGTCAGCAGCAGTCCCTGGGCTAGCGGCTGTGGGAGGTACCAGTGTGCAGTTCACGTAACGGGAACATGCCTGTCCCATCCTAGGCAGCTCTGATGGGTGATGGCTTTCCCTGAGCACCTGAAGTGCAGAGGGTTTTGTACTCTCAGACTGAAAATATAACCCCAATAACAGAAAAGGTACTAAATTTCCCTCAGTAGTAGTCCAGTTCTCACCCAGATAAACAAACCAGCTGTGGGTGTCAGAAGCCAGATGACAACCTTGATATACGGATCAATATTGAAATATGGATCAATGCATAAAAAGGGCTACAAAATTGATTAGAGGGCTGGAGCACCCCTCCTACGAAGAAAGCCTGAGTTGGGATTGTTCAGCCTGGAGAAGAGAAGGCTCCAGGGAGACCTTATAGTGTCCTTCCAGTACCTAAAGGGGGCCTACAGGAAAGCTGGGGAGAGACTCTTCATCAGAGAGTGTAGTGACAGGACAAGGGGTAACGATTTTAAACTAAAAGAGGGTAGATTTGGATTAGACATAAGGAAGAAATTCTCTACTCTGAGGGCAGTGACGCACTGGAGCAGGTTGCCCATAACTTTGTTGTCTCATAACTATGAGAAGCTGTGGATGCCCCATCCCTGGAAGTGCCCAAGGCCAGGTTGGATGGGACTTTGAGCAACCTGGTCTAGTGGGAGGTGTCCCTGCCCATGGCAGAGGGGTTGGAACTAGGTGGTCTTTAAGGTCCCTTTTTAACCCAAACCACTCTATGATTCCATGATCATCTGCTTTGTTAGTGTTAAAACACACTTTCAGGACCTGATATTAGTGAAAATAAGGATTACTGAGAAAAAAAATTCATTTTTTTCTTTAACAGCTGCAATTGTTTCCTCCCAAACTTCAGAGGACAGAACTCATGAATTGATCATAACATAAGAGACCATTTGAAATAATAACACTCTCAGCAAATAACGCTGCCATTATGTGTCAGTGAGTTGAAACGCTTATTATGCAGTTCAGCTGACACTCAAAGACACAAAGCGTTGGACATGACTGGCAGCAGCAATGTCTAAAAATAATCCAACATAAAAGTGGTTTAAAATGTCACAGGAAATCTCTTCCTTCAAAATTGGTGCTTACCATGAATAGACCATTCTGGGTCTGAACAGACGAAACCCTGTGCCCCGTGTGCACTGTGTGCGCATGAGCAAAGGCACCCTGCTGCCTCCTGCAGACCACTGCGGTCCCATCCCGCCTGGATGAAATCAGGACTCTGAGCTGAAACGGCCTGAAAGAGATGAATGAAATCCCCAAACCCAATGACAGCTGACCATGACAGCCAGCTCTTGCTTTCGAGGAAAGATTCTGAACGAAGAAAGGCTGCACCACAGGCTGTGCATCACCTCCAGCATTATTTGATCCAGGACACATTTGCTCAGGCAGTGGTATGAAATGCAGCTTTTACTGCAGTGGCTCTGGTTTTGGCAAGGGGCGTCTGATTTTAATGCAGAATCAGCAGTTTGAGTGATAAAATGGTTTTGGACTACATATTCGGAGTATCGCAGCCTCTTAATTTTGAAGGGACTTATAAACCAGATATACTTCAATGAATGCTTGCTGAATTTAAAGGAAAATAAAGTCCTTTTCCTTTGGAAAAGGCTTAGGCAGACTGCCACTCTTAACAAAGTGAAGCTGACAGAATGGCAGCTTTAAAAAGTCCTCAAAAAAACATATAGCTGTAAAAATTAAAATAAAAAGGAGAAAGTTAAAAGCCAAGGACTTACTGTTTCATCATCTGCGCCAAGCATTAACTTTTGGATTTTACATTATCCCCCTCAGATAAATGTTTGCAGGAAGAGAAAGCCATTATCTTTGAAGTTACAAAATGATTAGATATTCAGCTGCTGCCATCAGATGCAATTAAAGGCACCAAACAAAACTCAGATTCATCCCACAGAACATTCGAGTTTGCCAAATTTATTATGAAAAAGCGACATTGTGTGGCTGTATGAGCCTCGTCCTGTCCGAACTCCTATTCCCATACCAGCTGGAGACTAGAAAAAACTAATCATTCTGCCCCTTCCTGACATGAAAAGGATGCAAAGGGGCTGTGCCTCTCACACAAGCTCCACGAATGCTACACTTGTGTGATCTGACTCCTCACAGAGACACTTCTCCCATCTCAAATCTATGGTCTTCCTAAATCTTTAGTCCCTTCTCAAATCTTAGGTCCTTTCAAAGGATGCTTGATGATGCTGAAGTTACTAGGACAAGCAATATGATCTAATTATTTGGAGTGGTCTTTGCTCATCAGGTTCTGATTTTACAACAATTTTGAATACTGATTTCAAAAGAAGAAGAACTGGGTTGTGGTCAGCTAATGTGAACTGTCTGCTGCACAGTCTGAAATAATAAAGCAGACAACTAATTGGCTTTTTAACAGAATTTACTTCTGCATTTATGCAGGAATGGAAAAGTTCATGATAAGACACATTTACTTTTGCAAACTTCCTTCAGAAACTTCAAACACTAAAAATCGTATTACAGCAAGAAGTATTTAGCTTTCTTGGTTCAAACATTAATGTTCAGATTTTTAGACCTGTTGAGCAAAGTTTCTCCTCTTTTTGCATCTTCTGTGGCAGCAGAAAGAGTGGTTATGTTTACATCACTAAATGAAAGACAGCCCAATTCCTGACTTTTTGGTCAAGCAGCATCACCTGGCTCACATCCACACCAGTGGATGTGGACCAGTCCTCTCCCGAGTAAGCTTGCTTCGTGTTGAGCGAGCTGGAGAAGGCCAAAACAGAGCCAGTGAGTTTGGCCAGGAGCGTGTGGACATCATGGATAATCTGCATTGAAATACTGGCCCAAAGGATACACGTAGTAAGGAAGGGGACAACAGTTTTAGAGATCTAGAGAAAAAACACAGGGATCAGCATGCGCTGCGTGGTTGCAAAACTAGTAGCTCCTTATATAGAAGTGTTAGATGAGCAAAACCTGTGCTGTCATCCTACCTTCCAGACATATTCAGCAGTAAAAGCTGTACTGTAGCCTTTAGGGAAACATCTTTCCTTAATGAGAGGGTGTAGTATTTTCCTGCAAATGTGATTTCAAGAAGGAAATCTCTCAAAAAAATAGCAGATTTGGGAGGGGAAGGTGAGGATGCTGGTTGGGGAGTGGTAAATAAAGAAGATAAGAGCAAGAATTAAATCTAGGGATCCTACATTTACTTACCCTTTTTTTTCCCATACTCCTCAACCACTCAAGTGACGGAGATTTAGAAATAAGCATGGCACAACTGATAAAATAAACAAGCCATAGGAAACACCAGTGACACATTAAAGTGCGAAAAGTCAGATACCCTTTAGACTGTTTAGACTGAATGAGAGAGACAACAACAAATATATATAGATTTTGCTTCCAAATCCTGCAACCTTTGCTCATACAAACAGGCCTTCCTCCAACCACAATCCTATTGAAAGAGAGTACTATTATTGCCAAAGGCCTGTAACATCTGGCTCATTAAAACAATACCAGTTGACATTATTATGATTTATTATTTTGCTCCTTTAGTACAGATGAAGATTCATCTGAGTACGTTGCAGGGCTGAGTCCTTCTTTGGCAAAGCACTTTGAGTGGAAAGCAAAATGTCTGGTATGTCCCAGCAAGGCAGCTTCCATGCTTGGCAGATGGTATTTACTTAAGACACATACTGTGCAGCCCATATTTTAAACTAAGTTACTTCTCTGAGTTCACCTAACATCACACTGACAGAAACTTGTGCTTGTCTGCAGGTGGGTGTTAGTCAACCTCCCCCGTCATCCGAAGTGTTACGGAGCGATTTTCTTCTCCCAGCAGAATTAACCTCCTCAGCCCAGTAGTAGATCAGAGGCGAAAAGCCTCAACATGTTTCCAGACTGAATCATGCACATGCTTTTCAGCTAAGCCACAATGCTCCCAAGTTCTCTGAATCATGCCATCTGCTCTCCCACAGTTTCTAAATGCCCCAGTTCAGGGTGCTCCAGCCCTCCTGTCCCACCGGTATGCTATGGTGTGCAGTCCGTGGTGTGACAGTTTGCTCTGGTAAGATCAGCTGACCTGGTGAACTGAACCTCAGAGGGGTAACTCCAGAGGTTTTTAAGCAAAAACATACCCATGAGAATTTTACGAGGCATGAAGATGAGGGTTTACCGACTTGCCCACATTCAAATACCTATCTAATAAGAATAAATAAGAAGTGACACAACTAGCACATACTGGATCAAGCCCACAGGCCATATAATTTAGTATTCTGTCCTTGAAAGCAGCTATTACAAAGTGGAACAAACCCAACTACGAACAACCGTTTAATAACCGAACTACAAGGGAGCTGTTTTTTTAATCCCTTCACTTAGTGGCTTAGGCTCTAATCTAAATAAATGGTATGCCCTATATGAAACAGCTCATGTAATTGTTTAAGTGCAACTTAAAGTCTGAGAATATTGTATGATACAAGATAAAAGCAATGACTATGGCTAAGATGCTATCAATGACTTCATAGAGTTAGCATTTGAAACAAAACAAAAGAAAAAAGCCCATTAGTATTTATTACCTAGAGAGAAAAACAGTATCTGATTGAAACTTAAAACTGCCATATTTTTTAATTAACACTTACAGTGCTCTGGCACAAATATTCCACTTTATTTTCAGGGATTTATGTACAAATCCAGACATAAGAGCCTCCCAGTAACAAAACTGCTATGTTCAGATTCCCTTAATTAATCTATTTTTGTGAGTAATTTGTATTTTACTTCTGTTACGTAGCATTTTATATACCCAGTGACTTATCATTTCTAAATTTAAACAAAGAAAACTATATAATTATTAGTACACTAATGATTCATTTATTGAGCATACATCTTGCACTTATTGGATTAAATGTCTTTTAACATTAGTGGCTCTAATTATACAACAGGGTTAATTTGAAAATTAAAAATCTCCTCGGTGATCAATACGGGAGGCATATAGCACAATTACAGCTGCTCGTTTCACCACAAGTAATTTCAAAACAAAAATGTCTCAAGTTAGATTTCACCTTGGCTGAAATCCTGCTTTCAGTGAAATAAAGAGCAAAAGTCCCCCAACTCAAAAGACAAGCCGAGATTTCCTCCTCTGTTTAAACTGCTTGTGTCAGCACAACTAGCCTGGCTATTCCATGGCTGTAGAGTTGTATCACACAGAATCACAGAAGGGT
>VXAL01003857.1:37381-63511 GCA_013399475.1 Chauna torquata | reverse complement strand
GTGATAGTATATATATATATATATATATATATATATTAATGTCCCTGTATTGAGTCTGTTTTGCCCATGATGGTAATTAGCGAGCAACCTTCTTGTCCTTATCTCAACCCTTGAGCCCTTGTCCATCGTATTTTCTCCCCCTGTTCCTTTGAGGAGGGGGAGTGAGAGCGCAGTTGTGGTGGAGTTCGGCTGCCCAGCTGGGTAAAATCACCACAGAGTAGTAAAAACCTATTATAAAATTGTATTTCTTGCACACAGACATTGCAAATACTACTACCAGGTTTACAAGAGCTGCAAAATAGTTGTGTTTATTATAGAATTGTTTACCCTATTCTCCTAACACTACGTAATTTCTACAGGTACAGTCATTCAATTAACATTTTGCAAAGTGGCGGCACGCACTCTGTCACAATCCTACAAAAAGGCCACTGTAAATGGGAGAATACACTCTATATCCCCCACACATTAATTTTTATATCTATTTACATCATAGTTGCATTATGTCTGTTTAGTCTCATCAAAACGCTAAGTATGAACTGAAGTTTGCAAAGCTGATAAAATGTTTGATATGATTTTATGGTAAAGGCCTCTTAAAACACACTTTATAAAGTATATTTACAAACAGAAACCCAGGAAGTGACTTTAATAGCTAGGGCATCATCTCCTAAGTTAGGAATGAATTCTCAACAGTGTCAGGAATGGAGAGAGACAGACAGAGACACCAAGCAAATATTGCGTTCTCTGCTGGGTATGCCCTTAAAGTGTGCAACTGTTATGACACATACATTAAAATATGCATTCATCTGCTCTTGCCACCTGAGAACTCTCTACAGGAAACTAGTCTCTGAAAATGTGCACTCAGTGTTGAAAATTCATACTATTTATGTAAGATTTTCATACCCCTTATCAATCTTAATAAACTGCTAGATTTGTCTTCCCTCGTGGGTTGTTTTCTTTTTTATGTTGTATAAGACAAAACACAATAACACATTAAAGCTCCTGAGCCTAAAAGTAAAGGTTTAAGCCCTAACTCTACAAAAATGTTTTGTACTACGATTCTATTATTTCAACAACTGGACAATTTACATAAGTTAAAATGATATGTTTACACCCAAAACTTGACTGAAGAGCAAAGCTTTACTGTGCAGTTTATAAAGTGAGCAATGAAGTACAGTATACGCATTTCAGAGCTAGTAAAATCTGCATTAGCTAGAATAGATTAGTTAACTCCAAATCAAAAGGATCAGAACACATGGGAGAGAAGCATGCATACAACGGGCATAGCTAATGACAGTTCAGTAAGGTGTTACATGTCTATATCTTTTACAAAAATATTTACTTGTCTCGAATACCTTTTGTATTTATTTGTGCAGTCTTTAGTAATACATTAGGAAATTATCTACCTCTGAAAAAAAGAGCATTTAAAATCACATTGCTGTGGGTATTGAATACCACATAGAATTCTGCTAATAACTGCCCAAAGGGTATCTGTAATTTTGACACCCTTTTTTAAAAGAGAGCACATTGCAGTCAATACCTGTGTCAGCCAGTTGCAGATCAACATTCTGTTCCTAAAACAGATCTACCAGGAAGTTTCTTTCAGACTTGTAATTCAAACTTCCATGAGTTATGAAAATTGAGAAAAAATATGGTTCTAAATTTTTTTCAGAAAACAAGACAAACAAAATATAAAGTTGGTTTTGCTTTTCAGAAACTGTTTTATGCTTCTTACCCATGAGATTGTGTCCTTTTCTGTGGATTTCATGGTTTCTTTCCCCTTTGCCTAGCATAATTTCATGTTGAGGTGACATTACATTTTTGCTGCCAGCATATTTATTTCAGAATGTCTTTTATGCAACATAAGGAGCAGATTCTTTTTCTGTATGACAATCTACACAACAAGCAATGAAAATAAGAAACAAATCATCATAGACAACTTTCAGTTTCAAAGTAATCTTGGAAGTTAATCATGCTATGTTTATCCGACTATATCAAGTTTTCTGACAGCACCTTTTCCAGCCCTATTCTTTACACATAGTATAATTTCACAGTGCAATGCATAACTGTGCTTCTCCTGTATGTTTGACCCTCAAAGCTCATTCCTCCCGAAGAACTTTATCAATTACTGAGATTTTTCCCATTGAATAAGAACTATTTTATATCCTAAATGTCTGTCTTGCAGCTGTCTTTATGCGCATTTTAGCAAACAGGCTAAGGGACAACAATATTAGAACCTCTTCTGGAATAAAATCTGATTCTGTTGGATCTTCTTTGCTATGCTGAGAAAGTGCACAGATGGCTTTAAAGCCATTTACTTAATTCAAGAAAACAGAATTGTCTATTACAGGCCTCAGATCAAGAACAAGGCTCAGGGAAAAAGAATACTGTGAAACATGCAACTTGAAGTCCATCCACACATGCACTACACCAGAAGAGTACAGAACATATGCAACCAAGTTTAATGCACGAAAGACCTGATACAGCTTTGTGTAGACCCAGAGACTTAAAACTGTACAGTCACATCGGTGATTCAGATGAAGTACGAAGCTGTACAGCTTCTGATGACCACACAGTTCTTATGCAGCTCAGTAAACATGCCCCAGTTACAGCTGGTACCTATATCAGTGAACTGACACCATGATTGCTGACCTTTCTTCCAAACCTAGATGCAGCATGAGTGATTCCTGGATCTGTCCAATACTGTAATGGTACAACTCACATAAATTAGATTATTAGAAGTCAGCAAATCATAATCAAATTTCACTATTTAATTCCTAATCAATAAAAAGAAAACAAAAGGAGAAATTAATCTCAAAAACTAGACAAGTAGCAACAAAGCAAATGTGCACAAAATTATACCTTACTTCCATACAGTATTGTTTGAGGAAATAAGTAATTATGAATTTAAGAATTGGAGTCAATGTAAAATCCACGTATCAGGTCAGCACATGAAAAATGCATAATCATATTGCTGGATGACCTGTACAGACATATCATTGATTCTCAGTCATAGTAAGGATGAAAAAATTTCATCATTATATAGTAATAATAGTGGTTTTATTGTAAATGATTCTTTGGAAGTCAATTTCCTTCCATACAACAAGCATAATCCATTGATTACAGCAAGACTGCCTAAGAATTACTTTTGTTTAATCAAGGTATTTTAGAAATCAGAATCCAAAATGTTTTAAGACCATATCAGAATAGGAGTTCCTGTTGGAGAGTAAACATACTATATTTAAAAATATAGTCATTCTCCTCGCAAGGAAAACTTCCTGCCAGAACACTGTCAGAAGTCAGTTTGAAGATGTTATGCTATATATACACTATATATGAAACCCATATATAGGGAAGGATATAATAATTTGGTATTTCCAAAAATATTTCAAATTTGAAATAGAAATAGTCCAGGCTTAAAGGTCAGATCTTAATCCTACACTGTTGCTTGTTTCCTAGCAGCATGTTTCACTGTAATACATACAATGTCCACAGTACATCATTAAACTAGTCTGTGCGTAAATCTCATTGTGCAACAATGAAGAATTGAACAATATACTATCTCTAGCTTTTAAGTAGAAAGAGCATGCACATTAAATATTTATATTCCACCCTTACTTAAGAAGCCACTTTAATAATAAAACATAACCCAACATAATCCCTTTAATGCTCTTGAAAAGCATCAGCTCAACAGCCTTGGAAAAGGAAGTCCCTTCTTTGTCCAAAACAAAGATGACATGAAGCCAGGCAATGCAAACTTCCTCCAAGTTCCATCACATACCTCATGCCTTGACAGAAGCAAAAGAAGTTCAGCATCTAAAATACCTAAGTCCTGTGTCAATTTAAATAGAGTCTTCATAAAAGTAGCAACTAGTAATATTCCTTAAGGACTTAATAGGGAATCTCTGGATCACCAAGCAACTGTAAGATCATGACAGAACCCACTTCCTTCCTTAGCCTGATTTGGACAAGAATTAAATGACTTTAAAGACAAGAGACTTTGTTAGCCTCTGACAGTTGGAGTTACTATTCCCACTACACCTCTCCTATATATGCATTTCCTAATGTTTCCTTAGCTGTGTTCAACTCAAAATAGGACAGAGATCTAAATGAAGCTACTCAGTTTAACAGTTCTTCATACAATTAAATGCTTGTGTTGATTGACAGCAGACTGATACAGAAATTCAATAATGGAGTCCACATTTTCTGAAATAAGTAACCTACTTTTTTTTCTCCTGTAAACTGAGCATTAAGTTTGCTTCATTGCTCTGCAAGCAAAAAAAAGTAGTTAGAATTTTTCCTTCAAAATTATTTGAATCTTGGAATTAGTCTTTCAGACTATTTCCAGTTCTAAACAATCTCTGAACAGAAGAAATTGACAAGGAATGAGATTCTAAAGGGGGTAATAAAGCCAGACACAAGCAAACTCTTTAAACTGATGTCATTTTTCAGCATGGATTAAATCTTTATGAATGCCTCAAAAGAAAAAGAAAGCCAATCTAAGAGAACAAGAAAGACATACAAAATGATAAATACATAACTTATATTTATTAAAAATGATACTTTTCAATTGAATTCTATTTGAAATAAGAGCACAATCTTAAGTTTTCACCTTTATTTGATACTACTTCAGACATCCCAACATAAGAAGGACATGGACCTGTTGGAGTAAGTCCAGAGGAAGGCCACGAAGATGATCAGAGGGCTGGAGCACCTCTCCTATGAAGACAGGTTGAGAGAGCTGGGGCTGAGAAGAGAAGGCTCCAGAGAGACCTTATAGTGGCCTTCCAGTACCTAAAGGGGGCCTATGAGAAAGCTGGAGAGGGACTTTTTGCAAGGGCATGTAGTGATAAGACATGGGGTGATGGCTTTAAACTAAAAGAGGATGGATTTAGATTAGATATTTGGAAGAAATTTTTTACTATGAGGGTGCTGAGGCACTGGAACAGGTTGCCCAGAGAAGTTGTGGAAGCCCCACCCTGGAAGTGTTCAAGGCCAGGTTGGGTGGGGCTTTGTGCAGCCTGGTCTAGTGGAAGGTGTCCCTGCCCATAGCAGGGGGGTTGGAACTAGATGGTCTTTAAGGTTCCTTCCAACCCAAGCCATTCTATGATTCTGTGATCTTGCCACTTTGCTAAAAATTATAAAGCATACTTTTATTGACAGCATCTTCAGAGTGCAGTATTTTGAGGGAGGGTGCTTCCACTCAAGGCCTCTGGAAACCATTGCTGCTTGAGCTAAGAGCCACCACAGCGCTTTCCCCAAGAAGTGAACCGAAATTCAGCTTTTCTGTTGTTTGTAAACTATGTGGTTGACTGCCCACGATACTGCCTCCTTGACATTGTCCTATGTCAAAATGGAGATAAGAGAAACATTCTAAATTCAACTTCCTTGAAAGTCACAGCATTCCTTAACCAGAGAGCCAAATGGGAGCCAAAATACGATGTTAAAGAAAGTGTTCGAAAGGCATAACAACAGTAACTGAACAAAAAGTGCTATTACTCTGGATTCTAAGTACATTGCATTCAAATAAAATGCTTTCATTAAGGTTTTCCATTTGATGTAGTATCTTGCAAGAAATAGCATACTGTCTAGTCATTTTACTTTGCAAATGGAAACTTTTCCCTACATGTACACCATTTAACCATTCTTTTCAGAAAATGCTATTCTTAGAGCTTCAGAATAATCAAGAAAGTAGTATTTTAAGGGCAAGAAGTCTGATTAGAGAGAAACTTTCTGTTCAGGCTCCTGAAGTATGTACAACATATGTTAATGAAGTATGTAGGCATCCATGAAGTACTTATATATTTCAAAGAATGCATTTTCTTGGGTTTGTACTTTATCTTTCTGTATCTGAATTTACTAGCCATACTTAAAGCAAACATACACATCAAAATCATACTTAGTGTTAGAATTGTGAAACAATGATTAACACGATGAATAATTTTTCATTTTAAATGTTTTTCTTTTGAACAGATTTATATACTGGCAGTATATAATGTTGCCCAAAGCTGCTGGTCCGATATTGGAAAACAAGGACTGCAATATAAAAGTTTTATTTATATAAATAAAATTCTCTTAAGTAGCAAGATGGTCTAGAATTAAGAAATTAGACTGAGAAATAGGAGACAGCTTTATCCTTGGTTCTCCTTTCTTTTTCTTATATAACCAGGAGCAAGCACATTATCTTTATGACTCAGATGTTGTGCCTGTCTAGCAAGAAAACAATATATCTTACAGCAACAATGTTTAATAACCAGCAACTGGACTCCTTCATAATATAGGCAAAAGTATGCAAATCATGCACAAGACTTACTACATTATATTAATGGCAATAACAGACCCAGACAAGAAAGGTACTGTGACTCTTTTCCCACAATAGAGAACAGAAGATTCAAATATAAGTGCCCATTACTACCAGTGAATTTTTAATGAATTACTGAGACTATTTGGAAAGAAACACTTTATCAATGATTTGAACAATAATCTATAGAGTATGAACTATATAGTTAATTTGTTTGCCTTGCTTGGTTCAACAGCCAAAATCCTTGAAATTGTTTTTAATCCAATTTTAAATGTCTCACAGATTTTGTAAAGCACAAAGTTCCCACTTTGTAAAACTAAAACCAAGGAAACTCCGTCAAAACAGCAAAGAAAATAAAAGCTGAATTTCAGATACAGCTGGTTATTACCTTGAAGATACTAATCAGTCATATGTCCATTAAATTGATTAGAATATAGCAGTTTGTCATATTTAAACCATTAGACAGAAAACAACGCAAACTGCTAAATTAACCACTTAATTTAATCTTTACAGTAAAAAAACAACAGTGTGTTTTCCCTTTTTCAAGGATTCACTTACAACATCTATTCTATAATTAAAACTATTTTGTTATTTACAGTCAACATGAAGAGTAGGCTCTACTGGTGACTACAGCTCTTCTCAAAGAGAAATTTTTTGGTACTGAAATAGAACTGAAACTTCAGTTCTCCAAATACACACTATCATTAACACTAACTTTAGGAAAAAAAGGGTTTTAAATAGCATGTCAGCTGAAAGGATATAAAAGCTGTGGAATTTATCAATGAACTACACAGACACACTTATTCTAATACAGCTTGACAAATCTGAGGCAAAAACATACATTAGTTCTAATTTAAAAAAAAAATTATAATGTTGCAGTATGCAACATTCAAAATATTAAAAAATTGGGAGCCTTCTTATATTAAAAATCCTAAATAGTCAGCAAGTTTCTTTCCACTTCTGCTCAAATTTCCAACCTGATCCGTCTCTTAGATAAAAATGACTTGACTATGGCAATAGGTGGGAGGACCATACAGCCCTTGGTTCAGTTTCATTTCCTATAAAACAGCACATTATTTAACTAAACAGGCATCTTACCATATATTAGTTTCCTGGGAATGTTATTTCTACCTAATGAAGACTGAGTGAGAGATAGCTTGTTTCTGTTATATACCTTTCAGGAAATTATTAAATTCAAGACAAGTTTGAAAGTGCCTGTATTTCTTTTTTAATAGTTGTAAATCAGTGATACTTGTTATATTATTTCTTCAGTATGGAAACATTATATAACCTGAAAGCCTGTTAAAGCCTTCCAGAATAAGGTGAGTTCTAATAAAGTTGTACAGCTGCTTACAAGATTCTCTTTATCATGTAGTGTTACAGCAGCATTATTGTATCACTGTGATTATACACACTCCTATGCCGTCATTTCAACAGCTGGAGGAAAAAAAAAAAAAAGCAATGCAACAGTTCTTAGAACACCAGCTCTTTAGCCTGGTTTAAAGAAAGAATAATTCATAACAAGAAAAGAGGATTAAATAATAGATTCTACCTATTTAATATGCATTAAATCCCCATCCCCAAGGTTACTTTTGTTAATTAGATTTAGTTTCCAGTATATGTATGTTACCAAGAAGTAAAACTTACGATTTTAGCCTCTTAATGTCCATTACAAACTCAGCAGTTTAATATTTAAAGGACACATCGTGCTTTTTAAACTATAAATCATGAGTTTCAAATAAACATTTAAAGTATGTGATTGAGAAATAAAAAAAAAAAAAAACCAAAGGAAGTCTTAAAACATCTCAGCTACAGTTTGATCCCATCTCTTACCTTCACTTTTTCACAATGGCAGCCATATTGTTATGATTGCATAAAAACATAATGGCAAAGAAAACAGTTGCATAAAATACTAAATAATTAGAGCAATGGGTATCCAGACTGCTATTTCCAGTTTTTCAATACAAAAAAACACAGGATAAGATTTCCAAACGAGTTAGGTTTACTTCTACTCCTCTAACACTCTGAATGCTGGTTCATTTTGGCAGTTTAAAATAACTCAGAAGTCCTACCTCCTCCTTCCCCTATCACATTACAAAAAAATATATATATTTAAAGGGCAAGAACATTTAAGAAAAAACTAATTATTTGAATGGTAATTATATTTCAACTTAATGAATTCTCAAGCTCACCATAAGAAATACGTATTACGGAGGGTTTCTCTGAAACCCTTCAGATTCTTTCCTTTATGAACACTTAAAAAGACTTTTCTTTACTTGATGGTACCATTCACTAGTCAACAATGGATGACATTAAAATACTTTGTGATGTTTCTGCTTGCCACAGAAAGGATTGTGTTGCCACACAAGGACAATATGAGATAATATGTGGAAAAAAAAACAAATGGGAAAGAAAGAAACAAGGCTGAAAGGGATGAACAAGGTTAAAAGGTACATTCAAAACAGTATATGCACTTCACTATTAAACATAATACTTCAAAGGAAAAAGATTTTCCAGTATTTTTATTTTCACTGCTATTCAATTTTCTACTTTTCTTTTTCTCAGTTTAAGAAACAGAGATTGCCCACTGTCAGTGTATTTGCACTGAATGGATTGCATTGTCTTTGTATTTTGAACTGCTTACACTTTCTGCTTTAGTGTTCCTGGCTTAAACAAAAATTGGACTTATTGGCTTCAAAAGAATAATAATAATAATTCGGAGGACAAAATGTTGTCAAAGCAAAGTTTTATCTATGTTTTGAGTCTACCATAAGACAACATTCTCTCTGAATCTCCATTTTCCACAGCAGTTAAATCAAAAGTCATCCTGGCTGGACCTAACTAATAAATAAATAAATAAATAAAAAATCCCCAAACATTAAAACAGATGCCTTGCTTCAGAGACCATTTACTTACCAAAATCTTTGTAAAATATACTTGAATTGATCTTCACAACTGATGAAACTAGTAGCTAATAGTATGATTAACACAGATGACAGTGTTACAAAGCCAAAAATGTAAGAGTCTTCTGAAATTCTATTTTCTATGCTCAAATCTAAGACAATGCATAGAAAAAAAAATTCTTCTGACTCTTGATTCCAGTGAATAAGATCCTTGTAGTCTGAACTAATTTTGAAATGGATCTGTAAGAACACCTCACCATGCTCAGTCATCCCAGAAGTCAAATGAAGCTTAGTTAAGAAACTAGAATTTATATCTTGTCTTTCTTCAGACGTTGTCTACTTTGTTAAAATATTGTCAACTTAGTACAATGGTATTAAAATCAATTTGAAATGAGTTTGAACTCCTAATCAAGAAGAGAAAACTAAGCAAAATTTATTTTTATCTAATAATTTATTCACTGAAATCATGTTGGGTGGGATTCTAGATAAATAACTGTAGTGAACTGTACCCAAAGTACAAATCCACTAACTTGAAAACAGTACCCACATCATCTTAAGTTCTTAGGTATTCAGAAATATTGCTAGAATTCTGATTTTCTCTACTCTCCAAGACAGTATGATCATCAAGAGGGAGGACAACCAAAGCCAATCTCAATACATCACCACAGAGCTATGGAACTTCTGGTACTCTGCAAACACTCTTGAGACTCTATACTACATTATTGTATTTTTCTTCATTTACTATTCTCCCACGCATGAATCTTTGTATTAGCTTGCTTATATCTGTGAGGATTATAATATTTAGACAGTCAGTTTACCACCACAGATAGCTCTGTGATATACTAACACTTCTACAGAAATTCATAATGAGGAGCCAAAAGCCAAAAATCAAGAAAGCTCCTAGGTATTTACAAATGCTTCATTGAAGAAGGGAGAAGGCAAGACAATGTATTTAAAGTAGTTTTAACAGACAGTTCATAAAGCTTCCTGAAACATTTGTCAATAAAGCAGTTTAAATATTCATCCTACTTACTTTCAGTATGTCCATCATAAATCTCTATTTTTATTCTTTCACACAAAGCCAATCACAAACTGTAATATAAGATCCATAGAATGAGAAATCAACAAATTAATTTCTCAAGAACACAATTTGTCTCATTTTTATAATTTCTGATTTATTCAAATTTAAATTCATGAAGTATTTTTAGACCACCTTAAGTATTCAGACAAGCGTTTTGTGTTATATCGTTGGTGGAGGCATTCAACCACATCCATCGATATCACAGAATTGGTCTTATAAACTTTTCATCTAAAACTTAAATCATTCCAAAGGCAGCAGAAAATATTTTCGGCTATTTGCACAAAATACTTCTGAAAATTCATTTTATTAAGAGGTATTGTCAACTATATTTTGGCATTCAAAAAGAAAAGAGTGAAGGGCCTTCTTAACAATTAGAGTAAATCCATTCTGCCTTCATTTGCTTTATTCCTGCACCTGGGCTTTACCTATAATGTCACTACTGATTGTATTCTGTAAAAATGACTTCTTCCATTATTTTATCTTCAAGCAACAAATGCCAAACATCCTGTCTCCTTGATTTGGGTTCTCTATCACTCTGTTACATTGTTTTCTCCTTTCAGCTTAATGTCTTTTCTATGTTATTTAGTAGTGTTCTCCTTTTCCTTTGAGAAAGTAGCTTTTCCAATTTTCGTTTCCAAGTCACTTATACATTAAACTAGGTACAAGTTTACATTCTACTAGTTGCATCACAGTTAAAAACTGGGCTTTTATGTAAAAGTATTTGAAATTTAAATAGCCATAATTTGCCTTGGAACATTATTTAAAGGAAAAAAACTTTATAAACATTTAAATGCATCATTTCATGAATAACAGAACTTGGATCTCACAATAACAGACGAATTCTATTATTTACCTTCTACTAACTTACAAAAATAATTGATTTGTTGGAATGAAAGCCATAGTTTTCCAAATTAAAAAGAACAGACTATGTTGACAAGACTGTAAAACAGGCCAATTAAATTCACAGGTAGATGGTAAGTCCATTATTCTTGCATACTCTGTCTCATGCACAATCATTAAAATTCAGTAGCACAGGAAAATGACACTGAATACCAAGTCAACCTGGCTATTTCTTAGCACATTAATAAAAGAAATTCAAAAACTTTGTTCAGTGTCTGTGAACATCATAATGAATTCCTTACTTTGGCTTCAAATTCAAAATTGATATAAATAATGGTACAAAGAAGTGATAAATAAGATTTCCTTCTTGGGCACGAGGTAAAAGAAATTAAGTGATCCCATGATCCACTTCCTCTGTGTATCAACAAAGCCACCAAATTTTCTAAGGCTCTAAGTTTTATCATATTCCTACTCTCCATACTAAGCTCACTGATGAAGAAAAGTGAGTTTGTAGACCAAGATCTACAAAACAGTACTAACTAACCCTTTCATTAACTACCAATCTGTCCCTCAGAGTAGCACATTCCTTCATCTGTAGTTCTTACATTTAATTATTTCCTACATAGTCCCATGTTGAATGCAATACAGGCTGCAGCCATACTACATCTTCTGTTACAATTATCAGTTAGTTGGTAACTACTAGCTGTCTTATCAAATGAAAGAAATACCAGGAAGCTGGGCGTAAATTACCTGTGCTAAATCTCTGTTGTATTTTATTTCCATGTGTCTAATTATTCATTCCATAAAAATTTGATCTAAAGCCTTGAATACTGTTAAGAGCGGAGGACCCGCTACTGGAAGACCTGTGATACCACAGCAACTAAAGATAAATAAATACATTGCTACTGGGTAAAATTGTATCTTCATCTGTATCCATGACACTTGTTGCCTATCAGACCTAATCAAATTAGAATGTGATTAATCAAATTTACACTTATAAAGACTATGCTTAATTATGTACATAATTAATTAGCTTTGTAAATGGAAGTGCCTCCTTCCTCCAATCCTCCAAAAAACCAATAATGAACAAGAACAAAAACAAACCACGAAATCAACATTTTAGAACTTAAAAACCATCTTATACAACCTAGTTTCAAATTATGTCTCAAGAAAAGGAGTGTAATGAACCAATAAAGTGCTTGGTATTTACTTACAAACACTCTTGACCATTTCCCTATAAACAGAATAACCAAACCTATAAAGCTCCATTATCATTAATCATTTAAGTAAGAAATTTAAAAAAATAATGTTTTATGAATACTTTTAGGTGAAGACTGCAAGGGGGATGTTTTGGGAAAATATATCAATAGGAGCCAAAGCTAGTTAGTTCGCCTGATCTCTCCTCAGTTTAGACTTGATTAGCAGTTTCTGGATCATCATACCCTTTTAGCTGGACCATAGTAAGGGCAATGCCTTGTAAGACTGACTCTTAGGAGTTGTAACTATAACAACATCTGTGGCTACTTACAACTGAAGCCTTTGATTGTTGCTCCAACTATTTCAGCTGGTATTCCTGGTTCCTATACTTTTATCTTAGGTTGCTATCCTCAAGCTGCTGCCTTCATAGCTATGTGGCTCTGGATCCTCAGCATGTGCATATATCCTGACTTCAGACCTTAAAACTAACACTGGAGTGCACTGTCTGCATCCTGTGATCTTTCTGTAAGTCCTATTTCTCATCTTGTATTTGGTGGAATTTTAAAGCATGTTTATTGTTTTGTATTATATAGTAAACTTTAACGACTATGTAACTGTATTTTAAAAAGCATTACTTCCTTTTTCTTACCTATTTATAAGCAGCATCTGCCTATAGAAGTAGACAGAAGAGAACATCAGTTACTTAGAATTAAAAAATTGTCATATGTCAAGTAACAAATGTAATTGTGTGTATTTGTAGGGAACAAAGGAATGTTCTTTATAAATAGAATGCATAAGATTACATACTATCTTTTGTGCTCAGTGAATAGCACTAATTTTCACCACTCTTTTCAGTTTAATATTTAGTCATAACTTTGCCTATCACTTGACATTAAAGCGCAGGCTGTGAATTTTTGAGAAAGCCTAAACTCAAGCAGGTACAATGGAATTAAAAACTAAATAAGGTTTACTTTATTTTCCTATGCACTTAAATTAAAAATGGCAAATATGGCCTCGGGGAGATCATCTTAGCAGATAATTATTCAATCAAAGAGCACTAAAACACTGTTAATATTATATCAGGGTCTTGGTGCTATCATTTTAATCAAATGAAGAATAACAATAGAAACATTCAAGCCTGAAAGATCAAAGCATGTTCCCTTCCAATGTTCTCTATAAGTGGAGGTAGAAAATCCTGACAGGATCTTAGTGTTCTGGTAAAGCAAATAATCTGCATTGTTCTACAAAATATTTACAATAATGCTTTGCTTTTATTTGTTATTGCTACTGTTGTTTTGTTATTGTTTTATTTTTGTTACAATATTTCACAAAACATTTTCAATAATAATTAGACAGCCACCAGAAGCTATAACTGAACTTAAAAGCTTACTCTGATCTAGTCTGAGTCTACATCAAATCTAAATACAAAATCACTAACAAAACGATTAAAATATAGTATTTACTCTGACAAAATAATTGGCCCATAATTATCAGTACTGAGTCCTGAATGAAAGGCGGAACAAAGTTTTTAAAGAACACCATATAGGTGATGCTTTCTGCTGAAACTGAGGCAATAGAACAGAATGAAAGATCACACCATGACACAGTGAGGTATGCAAATTGTAGTCTAAAATATTGCATAGAAAGACAAAACAGATGATAAGTCAGTCCTATCTATAGACAATATCAACCCATAAGGCATGTTAATATTTCTAAATGTTTATCTACATGCAAACTTTCAGTAGAAGTACTTTATTCTCCTCCATAGGTCAGGCTAGTGCCAGCCATTTATAGTCATCAAAATACAGTCTCCTCACAATGTAGCGTTTCATTTTTCAGGCTTCGTTAGATCCTCTAGTAAAAATTTGTATGAAAGAGGTGGAACCAAAGAATCTATTTCAATATGGAAATTCTGATGCCTGGACCCTCTGTCAATTAGCCTGTTCTCTCAGTGATCATTTTCATGCATTACCTTCTCTGTTTGCATTGTTGTTTCTTTTACGGAGACCGATGATTATTGTGCTAGTCGTCTTTTTCCTTTCATCATTTTCCTTCTAGCTCTACCTGTAAGATTCCTAGCTATACACATTATGCCTTCAGAGGCTTGGTCTTCGGCTGGGACTGTACCTTAGAGAGAGAGCAAGTGTGCACACATGCACATACACCAGAGAATTAATTATTAAGAATTAATTAATTCTCAAAACATTCAGTGCAGGTCTTGAGATAATGTTAAGCCTTAACAGCAAGAATTAATTTCATCATAAGAAATTCTCTCCCTCCCCTCTTCTCATATGAAAACTTCTGGCTCCACTTCCTTTGTTACCAAATTCTCAACATCAGCTATATTATGCTTTTTATTTGACTGTTATGCTTTTAGACAATATTATCTAGGGACAGAAAATTATCACCAATTATTACTGTTACAGAAATATGGGAGCATGCATGGATAACTCTTGATTCTGTATGGATCTGCATACAGTGTGTAAATTCTAACTAATTTTCCAAGTACTTAATAAAAATAAAGATGGAGTTGTCTTTCAAAAGCAGTAATGAGAGTAAATAACACACCTTTGAAGAAAAACCTTCACAATTTATGATGTGACGACTATAAGAGCTAGTGACTCAACTCGACAATACGCATGGATTCTTCCTGACCAAGACTACATTTCAGAATTTTACTTCACCTAAGTTTTGACATAACAAGGATCCACTTTTATATTGTTTATAACAACCAAAGTATTGATTTCTGACAGTGATACAAACAAACTGGTTTTGAGGATTGAAAAAAAAACAGGTGCATTGTAAAATGTTTATGTTCTGAGTTCGCTATAATACTCTGGTTTTACTATAAAAATACTCTTCATTGAACTAATGTGTTTAAGTTACAAGTAACAGTGCAAATGAGCTTGCACACATATGAAAAGCAGCATGATGAAAGACTAAGATCTCTCTGTTTTCCTGAAGCACTAGAATAAGGAGCTGATGCTGAAAGTATATTTTTCTCCTAAAAGTGTACTGCTCAAAGTCAATCTCCAAGAAACTACAAAACACAAAGTTATGAGTACTGGAGTTGAGACTTAAAACTGGCTCTTGGCTTGGGATTATGAGGTCCATCCTCACCAGAACTTCACAACACTCAGTAAAATCTGATCAGTATTTCCCTTTCACAATACAGGCAGATAGTGTAGATGATAGTACCAAGCCTGGCACACTCCAGAGTAAGAATTACAAGACAGAGAGAGAAGACTAGCATGTGTGGTATTCTATATAAAATGTCATTCATTTTAATTAGAACCAAAGCTTGCCTTGCTCCATTTGGCAATACAGATGAAGAGATGAGAAGAAAATTCTTTGTACATGCAATTTAAGCAAAAGGGAGTAACTGTACAGGACTATGGAGTGCTTTGTGCTCTCTTTTTGACAGATAAAAGATTACCAATGCTGCCTCCGACTTTTCTGTAATTTCTCCTCCCTAGGTCATGGAATGTCTCAGAGAGTACAGCTGAAAAATAACTGCTGTATCCACTGCCCATGTTGCAATGTGTTATTTAGCCGTTGTACCGGGTTGAAATGTAGTTGACCAAAAAAAACAAAGGCAAATGTAACCAACGGAAAACAAACAAACAAAAAAATTGTTTTCTTGGTTATCACTAGCAAGTCACCAAATCAGAGTTTGTAATAAGTAGTTGATAAAATACATCTGAATGCATAGGAATAATAACTGGTATTTTTTTAAAATCTTTCTTTTATTAACAAAAATGGAACTAGCAACATACCTCTCTTCTCCCTGTGAACTTCTTCCAAAAGTTGTTCTTGCTTTTTTATCTGTTTAAAGAGAGACTGCTGTTCAGACTCCTTCATCTGTGCAAAGTGCTTGAGCTGTTCTCGGCTCTGCAATAAGCAGCATCGCAGCTTTTTTTCCTTATTTTCTCTCTCCTTCACCTCCTCACACAGCCACTGAAGCTTAGTCTACATTAAAAAATTGGGACAATAAAAATAAAAGAATTCTAATAAAAATACTAGGGCATAAATGTTAATTGAGCAAATTACCTTTGTAATTACAGCTTACTTATTTGTAGCTACTACTGTGTAACAATAATAAAAGGGAATATTCAGATATATTAACAGGACATATCTTGACCCTCAAAGAATATCAAAAGAGATATATTTTGGCCAATAATTGTATGTGAAGAAGCAATACACAGACTTATTTTTTTTTTTTAAATCAGGAGCATGAATTTGCTGGTGTAGGTAAGGAAATTCACATTTAATTAGAGTGTATATATAGACACCAAAAGCTATTCCCTCCTTCCTCTTTTCCTTTCTATTCTATATCGACAGAATTTAAAGCATTCAGCTGCACTAAAAATCAAGCAACATCAATCCTTTCTGGTCAGCAAAAGATAACATGTGAAGTTCATACAGAGGAAAAAGATAAGAGAGCTTATAGATAAGATAGATTTACTCTGCTAAGCATGATCTAAAAGTGGTAGAAGAGGAGACCATGGATAGACACATGAACAACCCAGTTTTTTAATCGGAAAAGGACAAACAAGTAATAATTTGCTCTGACCCCAGAAGAACAAAAAAAAGTTATCTTTTACCTGCAGAACTTAAAGACTCAAAGAAAGAAACTGAGACATTCTTCTCTCTGGTAACCAGCAATAGGACCCATGGGAATGGCATGAAACTGTGATGACAAGGGAGGTTCAGGCTGGATATTAGGAAAATGTTCTTCACTGAGAGGGTGGCTGGACATTTGAACTTCCCCAAGGAAGTGGTCATGGCACCAAGCCTGTCAGAGTTCAAGAAGCATTTGGACAACGCTCTCATACATATGATCTTATTTTTGGGTGGTCCTGTGTGGAGCCGAGAGTTGGACTCGATCATTGTGCATCTGTGCCAACTCACGATATTCTATGATTCTATGATATTCAAGTTATTCACTATAACGCTACTTTCTTCCCATACCAGGAAGCAAATTCCCCCCTCAATGTTTTCAAATTCATGCAATTTTATAATATATGCAACAGATCTGAACAGAACAAGATAGCAGTGGAGATTCAGGATACAGTCACATTGACAGTGTGATCCTGAAGAGTGGCAGTCAGCAGCATCATGAATAGTGGTGCAACTTTTCCCCTTAAAAATTTATGTAATAAGGGGAGATGAAGGACTCACAAGATCTACAAACAAACAGGGACAGGGCATAAGGCCCAGAGGATGGAAAGGGGCAGGATGATTAGGACCATCAATTGGATGAGATGCTGATCTATCAGCAGAGGACTTTACAGAACAGGTCACCACTCTGAAAGTTCTCAAACACTTATCTGTGAGACTGAATGCTTTATGTAGAACCTTTATTCAAAGTGTTCTCACTCTTTCTTGCTGACTAAATCTCTGTTACCACTGGAGAATCAATCAAATCAACCAAGACAGAAAAAAAAGGGTAATGGTTAGAGTTTCAATCTCATATATGAAGTAAATGGGATTTCTCAGGATTGTGAGCCTTCCCAAAAAGTCAGCATCTCCTCTAGTTAATGACTGGCTCTGCTCTGGTCCCTCCATTTCTATGTTGTATACACTGTCCCAGAGTATTTACATTCTATGAATTTCAGAAGTCCCTGAATGCATCATGTTATATTATATTAACTCCTACAGCGACAATTGTTTTGCTACTTGTCAAATTCAGCCACTTCATCTGTGAGACATAAAACATGAGGAGTCCATTAAAACTCTGAATCTGCAGACAAAGATGCAACGACTAGTATAACATTGATGTACAAATGTTGGTTAGAAGTTATTGGCAACAATTATTTGAAGTCAAACAAACTGGTTGACCTTCCTATGGCAGTAAAAGCCTATAGGTTTGAAAGAACTCTGCAAGGTAAACCTGTTGGGTGAAGCGTTGGTCAGCAAAAAAGAAATCTTCCTTCTGCCCTAGATAAACATTCTTTTCAGATATTACCAAAATACAGTAATCGTAATAAAATATACTGTCATCTATAGTTTCTATCCTGATTTTAGCAGTGAAATCTTAACACAATTTCTTTTCAATAGAACTGATTTCCAGAAAGCAAAAGAAGGATTCAAGAGGAATGAGGAACAAGACAAAACTTGCAGAAATTCTAAAGGCAACCCCAACTTGAATAAGGTCAAGTGTGCAAGTAGTATGGTGAAAAGTAACAAAGTAAAAACTTTAAAAGTATGGGTATCCCATAAAGACAAAACCCTTTTTTTCCCCACTTGTTCTGTTTGCAAACCTCATACTGAAACCTAGGAATCCTGCCAGGGACAGATATAGTATATCCTAAATTCATCCCCAATTCATGTGTTTTTAAAATACAGGAAGAATCTTCCCAAAGAATGAGTTGCAGCTACCTAATTTCAAAGATTACTTCCAAAAAAGGCACTAACACATTAAATATCTCACAGCTCTAACCCTCTTTTTTTGTAACATACCACAAACAATAATAGAATATCTTATGTGTTTCCCATACCCTCTGTCACAGTAAGTACTGTATCTGAAACACTTGTCAAGAATAAGCTTTTACCACATAATCTTAGTACAATCTCTGCAGAAATATAGAATGAGATTCCTCCACAATGAATAGGAATTATGCTGGGATATTATAACAATGGGATTTTCTTCTGTAATTTTTACAGTGTACTTCTACCCCAAAAACATTTCAAAAAGCCAGAAATTCATATCAAAATTCCTGTTTCAAATCAGTAAAAAAAATCAGTTCACAAACATGAGAAAATTACTGAACTTTCTGGGATGCTAAGAACTCCTACATTTTAGAGTAAAACATCATATTATTTCTTAAAACAGTAGTAAACCTAGAACTTCCATATTTTTAATTTACATTTAATTTCATCTGAAGAACATAATGGAGACAAAAGGTACTGGAAAAAGACTTGGTTATCTTTGCCAGGGATCAGGAGTTGTTATAACTGGAGAAGGGCACATCTCTCCTCCTCAGCTAAACAATTTGAGTTAATCTCTCCAAAGCTGCAGTTTTTCGTGCTGCAGAAGTACAGCACTTTTTAAAAGCTGTAGTTGTTGCTATAGACTCTATGTACAACCAGTATTCCCTCACACAAGCTGTGAAATTTCTACAGCACTATCAACTTCCTGTGATCCAGGAAGAGACGGTTAGAGACCTGCTCCTCCATCTGGAATGTCACAAGTCCATGGGACCGGATGAGCTCCACCCTAGGGTGCTGAGGGAGCTGGCGAAGGTAATTGCCAAGCTGCTTTCCACCATCTATCAGCGTTCCTGGTTATCTGGAGAGGTCCCAGAGGACTGGAGGCTTGCAGATGTGATTCCCATCTACAAGAAGGGCCGTAAGGAGGACCCGGGGAACTACAGGCCTGTCAGCCTGACCTCGGTTCCAGGGAAAGTTATGGAGCAAATCATCTTGGGTGAGATCACATGGCACTTGCATGGCATCCAGGGGATCGGGCCCAGCCAGCACAGATTCACAAAAGGCAGGTTGTGCTTGTCCAACCTCATCTCCTTCTATGATAGCGTGACCAGACTGGTAGATGAGGGAAGGGCTGTTGATGTGGTCTACTTAGATTTCAGTAAAGCCTTTGACACGGTCTCCCACAGTATTCTCCTGGGGAAACTGTCTGCCCGTGGCCTGGACAGGTATACTCTTCTCTGGGTAAAGAACTGGCTGGAGGGCCGTGCCCAGCGGGTTGTGGTTAATGGAGTTAAGTCCAGCTGGCGTCCCGTTACGAGTGGTGTCCCCCAGGGGTCGGTACTGGGGCCTATCTTGTTTAATATCTTTATTGATGACCTAGATGAGGGGATTGAGTGCACCCTCAGTAAGTTTGCAGACGACACCAAGTTGGGAGGTAGTGTCGATCTGCCTGAGGGTCGGATGGCCCTTCAGAGGGATCTGGATAGGCTGGACTGCTGGGCTGAGGCGAACGGGATGAGGTTTAACAAGGCCAAGTGCCGGGTCCTGCACTTTGGCCACAATAACCCCATGCAACGCTATAGGCTTGGGGCTGAGTGGCTAGAAGACAGTGATGAGGAAAGGGACCTGGGAGTGTTGATCGATGCTAGGCTGAACATGAGCCGGCAGTGTGCTCAGGTGGCCAAGAAGGCCAATGGCATCCTGGCCTGTATTAGAAACAGTGTGGCCAGCAGGAGCAGGGAGGTGATCATCCCCCTGTACTCAGCTTTGGTGAGGCCGCACCTCGAGTACTGTGTTCAGTTTTGGGCCCCTCACTACAAGAAAGACATCGACGCCCTGGAACGTGTCCAGAGAAGGGCAACGAAACTGGTGAGGGGTATGGAACACAAGCCTTATAAGGAGCAGCTGAGGGAGCTGGGATTGTTTAGTCTGGAGAAGAGGAGGCTCAGGGGAGACCTCATTGCACTCCACAACTTCCTGAAGGGAGGTTGTGATGAGCAGGGGGTCGGCCTCTTCTTCCAGATAACTAATGATAGGACTCGAGGAAATGGCCACAAGTTGTGCCTGGGGAGATTTAGATGAGATATCAGGAAAAACTTTTTCTCTCAGAGAGTGGTCAGGCACTGGAACGGCCTGACCAGGGAGGTGGTGGAGTCACCGACCCTTGCGGTTTTTAAGAAGCGCCTGGACAAGGTGCTACAAGATATGATTTAGTAGCTTAGTGGGTAGTATTGGTGATAGGATGACGGTTGGACTAGACGATCTTGTAGGTCCTTTCCAACCTTGTGTTTCTATGATTCTAATACACTCTACAGTTCATTTCCATAAACTTTTCTTCAGTGAAAGTATGCAACACTAGAAACATACACAGCACTTAAGGGTATGTCAAAAACAGACATCAGTGAAAAATAATATTTTAATCAAAAATTAAAATAAATGTCCCCAATACATTTTAACCTATGTGATCTCTTAACCACAATGTTACCTACGACCAGGAAATGTTATCAAAAATGCAAGAATCAAATGGTGTATTTAACACTAAAGTTCAGAAGTTATGTCTCCAAAATATTCGTATGTGAAGAAGCTTTGTACCTTCTAGAGACTGTAGTAATCTAGAGAGAAAAATAAAAAGCCAGAAGAAATGAACAAAACCAATTCTCAAAAAGGGGCAACTTGTAAATAATTCTACTGCAAAAGTAGTTGAAAAAGTGAGCACAATATTTAATTATACTACAGAAAAAAAATCAGTATCGAGGTCATTATTATCACAAACAAATTTTGTCACTCCTTGGACTCTATGTAAACAATTTTGCTTTCAGAAATTTAGGAAAAAAGTAAGACAACTTCAGGTTTTGAACTCTCACCAGCAGTTGCAATGACCCAGAAATGGATATGTGGTTAACTGTTATGGGCAAGATATTATCAGACTCATTATCTTTTTTATTTTTAATGAAAACTTTCATTGCTTATTTAAACCAAAAAGGCAGGAGGGAGATGACAAGTTCTCATTCATTCCAGAGTTCCTTCTAATAGCTGAAGAAACTTACAAGAGCAATGTATTCAAACGATTATTGGGTGTACTTTGAAAGGTCTTTTTAATGTCAGTGTCACTTTTTAAAATTATGGAAGTGCTTTCTGCATAACATTTCTTCTTTGATTTTATCTCTATTATTTATAGTGGCAGTCTCTCTTGGTCTACAAGTCTTACATAGATCATACATCAACAATAACCTCAAATTATCTTACATGGAAACAGTTGCAATTTTTCCTTAAGTAAATTCTCCTGTGGCTTTTTTACACCATGCAGAAATTTTCGTGTACTCCAGTTTCTCAGATCATAAGAAGCTTAGTCCTTTTAAAATATACTGGAAAAGAAGTGAGTCTACACTTCTTATCCAGTGTGTGTGTGTATTGGGGGAGACAGGAGGGAAGCTGCAAAATGAAAAGCAACGGTTTTAAGTTACATGTCATCATGCATGTATGCACCCACGTTACAGAGTTCAGTAGCTTTAAATGAAGGTGGAAGAAAAATAGCTTATTTTCCAGGTATCCAATCTAATAACTTTTAGATTTAATAAAGAACAGCTTTATTTCAAATTATTTCTTGCCTTATTGTATTTAATCCTGTAGAAGAAACGTAACCTGCTGACTATGTTCTCATGTTTCTCATCTCAAAGTAATTGATACAGTGGGAAACCCAGATGTAAAGGCTATCACTGCAGCTACTTCAATGTTTTGTTTTTGTTTTTGTTTTTTTTGTAAAATTGCTCTTTATTTGGCTATGGAGATACGTATTTCTTGTTGATAGGGAAATCTGAAAAATTATTCTATCAGTTGAAATAACAGTCTGAGAATATCTTAACTGCTTCCAAAGGAATGCTTTTGTATTTTTTCCCATTTAACTGCCTTTTCACTTTCTACTGAATGATTATGAATGTTGCATATTAGATTATTCAGTAAGATTTCATAAGACTTGAATATTACCTTTGTTTCTGCTAACCAGCGATGAGGATCATTCAGCACCGTTGGTGTAAGTGATATTACCTATGGAGTAGTGAGGGAGAAAGAAACATGCACAAAAAAGGGTATTAGACACAAAAAGGAGAAACGCTATTTCCAGCTTACTGAAAAATCATCAAGTAAACATTCTTTGCTAAAAAAACAGCTTGGAAATCATATCTGTAAATGATTTAATAGAACTGTAACTATAAATTAGCCACATCTAAAAGCAAATTATGCAAACTCATTGATACAAATTTTGTTTGAAGGTAGAACTTAAGTTGCAGCAAAAGTAAAGTTATTAAATTCTGAATCTGAATAGTGTTCTCCTAAGAATCACTACAATGATGTGTTTTGAACATCCCCAGAACATCTCTCTGCATCTAGGTGTAGTTTGAAACTATGCGCGTCTTTTTTGAAAAATATCATGTTTCCAAATAGTACAATCAGACTCTGCTTTAAAATGCCTACTTCTTAAGAAAAGGCCAACTCCAAAGTAATTCAACTGTTTTTTGTCTGTTCTGCAGAACAGTATAAACCAAAAGTAGCATAACCAATTGTTGTTAGTCATTAAGCTGTTATCAGTGTATCTACAGAAATGCTATGTGCAGCATGGTAAATAACTGATCACAAAATGAAAAAGGGCAAACCACAGAAATCTTAAAATATTCGCTTCATGATAATGGTCTCAGTGTTTTCATGAAAAAGAAATCACTTCCTTGAACTTGCATGAAATGTTTGACAGGCATAAAAAGAAAAATTATAAACTTCTCCAAGTGGATAAAAAGAGAAAAACTTGCACTGGATTTTTTATTTTTTCATTTTAGAAGTTGGTAGACAAGGGAAAAAAAGTCTTATACACACCTCTCTCACTTGAAACCTATTTAAAATGAAGCTGACTATTAACCTTATATCCAGCTCATCCGTTATCTCATGTGGTCCTATCTCATGATTACCGTATTGTGCATTTTTCTAATTTAAAAAGGATTTTTTTCTTTGGTTCTTGGGGTTTTGTTGTTTAGGCTTTTTTTCCCCATCTGTTTTTAGCAGATTTTGAAATTCAGCGCATCTTTAAGTACTTTTTGGGCCAGGGCTGATAATTTTTGTAATAACCGTATTTCTTTAACAGGCATTTATATGGGCTTTATTAACCACCAAGACCAAAGAAGCCTAAGCAGTACCATTTAATTACAGACTTAAATGTTTTATGTGAAAATTATCACCACAGAAGGACACGGTTGAAAAAATGATTTATTAGGCATGTTGACCACGACCAAAGCAATACATACCCAAAAGCTGTGACTTCCACGGCAGCAAACCTCATTCTTTGCCACCACATTCAAACAAGGCAGTATTTGGTTTATAGTTTAAGTATGACTCGTGTATTTATTGCAAGCGTAAGATTTCTTATAAGAAAAATACTAGTTGGAAAAATAAATCTGAGCAATACATGTAGAAGTCTTTGTATTCTTTGTTTAGAACACCAGTATGTAGCAATAATAAAAAATCCAGTACATTTTTCTTCAGGTATGATTAAGCCTAGTGTTTATGTTACAAGTATTTATCCATTCCTTCATTGCTCACCTTAGTTGTAGTGGCAACCCCTTCTTGAAGTAAAGAACTTGTATGAAACCTTTACAATACCTAAAGTACTGGGGAGAGGAACAATACAACAAAGGAAATTTCTTACCTTTTTTTTTTTTCTCTCCCAGACCAGGTACAAAGTTGTGTAACATTTCTATTTACATGTCTAGTCAAAAATTCAAGTTCAAATCTTTTAAGTTTGCCAATAGTAAGAACAGTTAAATAATACGTATTATATAATACATATTATATATATAGTGAAAGTAGATGATAAATAAGGAGAATTGTGAAAACAGGAACAACAAAGCTTTATCCAGAAGACAAACTCTGCAGGAGGTGGGAAGCAAGTCCAAGAAGGCATGGTTTGATAATTAAGAATGTGGCAACTATATCAGATCACAAATGCTTAGTAACAACATATGTGTAAGGACACAGAGGAGAAAGCATGTTTGTCAACTACAAAGATAAACTTAAAATAGAAAGCAAAACAAAAAAAAAATTATTAAAAAGATAATGGATTTTCAGTGCCAATGTAGAAAAATGTCTGTTTCAAAGGCAGCCCAGCCAAGTGACCATGGACACTAGAGTAGAAAGCATGCTTTGCTTCAATAGCAAGAGAAGAAAGGGGTTATTTGAGTGTACTCTACGGTTACAGCTAAAGCTAAAAAGCCACCAGGTCACACATGATGTAAGTGCCCATAATGCCAATGGGTACAGGGATAGGCTGAGTCAGACTGTCCATTTTTATTCTCAGCTGTGTATAATGTCATTTTAAGAGGATTCGTCACACAGAATAACCTGGAGGGAGGAAGAGAGGGTTCTGTACCTGGGAAGCAAATGAAAATCCTCAGGAAAAAAAGCTGATGGGAGAAAAGAGTCGCAGGAAAATAAGTGAAACAGAGTGGGGAAAAAACCTACAGCAAGTTCAAAGTTTGCTGAAAACCTGAGTTTGAGTTTTGGAAACAAGGACCTGCTCCACAAAAAGGAGGTTATAAGTTCTTTTCACTTCCACAAGCACACAAAAACAGAATTATTGCTTACAAAAAGATTGGCAAAAGAAAACAGTAATGATTAATGCATAGGCAGATCTTCATAGTATATCATTCTAATACCTAGCAACCTGCACCTATATCAGCTAAATATCCCTAATCCTACTGTCCCTAAATTATCTGTACCAAATGAGTGATATGTGACAACAGTGCGCACAAATTCTGCTACAATCACCCATTAAGAAAACAACAAAAACAGCAGTATACTTAAGAATTACTTTGAATTTCTCCATGGAGTCCCGAGAAAAAATTTCACAAGCAGCATCAATTTCACTTCCTATCATGGTGAGAATAGATTCCTGCTCCACTTCTAAATGATGCAGCTGATCCTTAAACTGCAGCCTGGCCTCATCCATCCTTCTCAAATGATCTTCTTCATCGCTGATCTGTTTATCCTGCAGTAAAAGAGGAAAAAAAATTATTGCATTAATATTATAACATCCATAAATAGCAACGTATCTTTCAATCTTATAATCACACTATACTCAGGCAGAGTTCAGTTCCTTGCCACAGAATATATTTTCATAGTACTCAAAACCCTCTCTTGGTTCTCCTTATTCTCCTGGAAATCTGTAGTGAAGAAACTGCACCAATCCAAACCCAACAATCACAGAGCCCAATTTTAGAGTCAAAATCAGACATTCTCTCATGAATCTTTTTTTCACGAGTAGAAAAAGATCCCACAATAAAAAGGGAGAGGACTTTTTTTTCCTTTTTTTTTTTTTAATCTTTTGTCCTGAACCTGTT
>VXAL01003857.1:6858-34877 GCA_013399475.1 Chauna torquata | reverse complement strand
ATGCTGAAGATAGAAAAAATATGACAAAAGGAGCTAATAGCTTTTCAAAACAATCTGTTTACCTAACCTACATTCAAAATGAGCTCATCAGATTTTAAACTCAAGACCTAAGTGGTGTGTGTATAATAACAAAATATGAGCTGAAAATTAAATTGGAAAAACCCGAAAAGCCATAAGGGATCTACAATATCGATAGGCATCTGTTATTAGATTTAAATAGTTTGAAACTATTGAGCTAATGAATCTGACAACAGTTCAGTGGTCCATGTGCAATGAGTGAATAAACCTCTTGTATCATGTTAAGATAAACACTTTTATCACAGAATTTAATTTAACAAGGATGAGAAATTACTAAATTGACACAGAAAAGTAAGAACTTTGCAGCTAGAGGCTCAAATATCCTTTTTTTTTTAATGAGGATACAGCAAAAAAGTTATAAGCCATTTCCTGTAGGATGCAGAAGTTTTCTTTTTATGTTTTCTTGAATTTTAATTTAGGAAATCAACTTTGACAAATTCTGTCAGAATTTTAATTTAGGAAATCAACTTTGACAAATTCTGTCAAAGATGAGAAATAATCAATGTTGTCTTAATATGTATTATTGAAATACTGACAGATGGATGTCTTACACTGGAAAAGGTAAAACTTCATCCACGTACAGAAATACTCATCTGAAATCACAATGTTGCAGAAAAAAATTGAGATATAAAACCAGCACAATGTAAAACACATTCATGTTGAGAAAAACATTAAAAAAACAATGTTGTGGAACCAATCATGGAAACAGAAAAATAGAACCCAAGAAACCAGGACTCACAAAATATAATGACTTCAGCAGCTCTGGATTTATCACTAGATTTTTTTAAAAGAAAGGCTGACAACTGCAGGTTGTGAGACTACAAATTGATATTTGATAGTAAATATTAATAATCAGAACATTAACCATCAAGAATGGCTGGCAGAGAGCATACGTCTCCAGAAGTACAATGCCAGTATACGACAAGGATGTAGATTTCTCTAAAAGCTTCCTGTGTTTAAAATATTCAAGCAGGAAAATTTTATCGAGTTATTTAGAATTTCTTTTACAGTGATTACATTGCTTATCTACTTCAAATTTGCTCTAAATTATTCATAACTGTACTGCAACTTCAGGGCAATGTGAAGAAAACTGGAAGAGCTTAGGTATTTGATAGTTACCCATATTAGAAGTCAGGAAGGGACCTATATTCCTACTCTGATAAATTATTGATATAACTCACTGATAAATAATTATCAGTGTATCTCTGGAGGGATACAATTCATGACTCAGCCAAAACACTTCTGCCTTGTTTAATTTATGTAGAAATTATGTACTACATTATGACTGCATATATTCTCGAACGTATATGTATTTTTAGAATTAGATGATGAACCTAAAGAACAATAGTTCACCATTTACTTTAGATATTTATCTGAAGTTGAAATAAATCTTTCACACTGATGAATTGTGTTTACCTTTTTCTCCAGTTCTTGTTTTACAAACTCACATTTTCGCCTGAGTTTTATATTTTCTTCTTCACTTTGGGTTAATTGTTCTGTCAGTTTATCACACTCACTTTTTATCTTCTCCAGTTGTCGACACTGAGTCTTGACTGTGCTTTTCTCTTCTACAAGTTCCATCTGGTGGTAACAGATAAAGAGATGATGAAGTCACTATACAGGTTATTTTAAAAGATTCCCAGACAGTAGTGTTTCAAGACCATGGAACATAATCACAGAAGGATAATTTTCTTTAATTTTTTTTACATTTAAGTTATATTAAATGCAATCACTTATCTGAACATGGAAAACTTATCACAAAGTTTGAAGGTAATAATCAACTAAGGAACTCAGTCCAAATAAAATTATTGTACACTGTGGCTTAATATGACTTATTAGTTATTATGATGATTTATTAGTGCTGCAGAAGAAAAATAATAGACTTTTCCTTTACTATATAGAGCTGTCCCGCACTTCACTGATAATGCAAATTTAACTGCAAAACCAGATCAATCAGCTTAGAAGAATGTGGATGTTTGCCAGATATGTTGTAAATTTCTGCAAGACATTGTAACACCATACATTTTTTTAAAAGCAGTAAATAGAAGTCTCAGAGTCTGCATTTCAAATCTGTTACACTCATCAGCTGACATCCTACACTCATCAGCTGACATCACCTTAAGAAGATCAGTATTTATGCAACTTTTCCATTACTGAAATCATTTGGAATCAGAAACTCCAAAACTCATTTCATTGCAAGACCTAATACTAAATATATATCTGCTGGGAAGAACTTCAAAGATTTTTTCATTTCTAGAACTGTGTGTTTCTAATGCTATTCGTGAAGACATTATAGAGAAAAATGAAAAAAAACTTCTAAGGGCCCTAAGTAGTGAAGTGAATGACATATATTGGTTTCCAGTGGAAGAGACGATGAGACCTGCCTTTCCTCCATTAGAGATTTGCTGTTTGTTCAACTGACCGAAACTGACATTCTCCAGAATATCTACAAAATACAAAAAAAGTACAAAAACTAAGAAGAAAATTACACATACACACATGATTATCCAAAACCAGCTTCACATAAGATGAATTGCAGGATGCAGTCACACACAAAAATAAACCTGCAGAGTAAATAAATTCCTTCCTGAGGAAAATCAAAAATTCTATTCTTTTAATTACACTATAAATAAGACTATAAATATACATTTTATGGGGAAGAAGGATAAGAAAAGTTTTACAAGTTAATTTAGACTTAGGACACACAGACAAGCCCACAACATCTGAAATATTTTCTGTGAATATGTTTATAAAATCATCTTTTCAGTTCCTACTAAAGGTAACTGTATAATAAAGTCTATGCAGATGAAAACAATCCACGAAACAGATTCCTCACTTATATTACCTTTGAGACACAATGGAGAAAAATAATTTTTATTAATTTCCAATATGGACAAGGCAGATATGATCATAATTTAATTGATCTAGATTGAAACTATTTTCCATATCTGATTACTTCCAGGAAGAATAAAACTACACCCGTTTGTTGAATGTACAGAAAAGTTAATTCAGAAAAAAATACATGTATACATATAAAATTTGTATACATCTCTATATAATTTTCATTAAAGATTAATATTTGAAATTGCTGTCAGTCATGAGTAAATTTTATATTTACTTATTCTAAAAGTACAAGGGTGTTTTTAAAAGCAAATTAGGGCAAGTAGTAAAATTAGGGGACAGATTCAGGGCTTCTGAACACACAGTGATTGGGGGCCACTAAGCAAACTACTTCATTTCCTCCACCTAGCTTATCTATCATTTTAAAAAAATAGAGAGAGACATTGGCTAGGATTCTTTTAGGATGTTTCTAGTAGAAACTAAAATCCTTCAGGATGATTCTAGTAGAAACAGAAGTAAAAGCTTAAGCTCCAAAATCTCAGTACTAGACAGTAAGATGCTTCTCAACACATCTTACACAAAATGCTATGCGCTTCTCTAGTGCTAATACAAAAAATATCCCTATGCCACCTCCCCAATACACCAAAAATCCTTACACCACCCTGTAATTTTTCAATCCAGTGCAGCAAGACAAAGTCAGACGAGAGTGAAGCAGAAAGTATCATGCAGAAGAGGCAAGAGAGGCAAGAACTATAAAGGGTCAAAAGGCACTTCTTTCCACATCAAAATTCCTCTTTTAGCTTACATTAGGCTTTAGATCTTAAGAAATGTGAGTTGCCTTTACCCCTAATACATTCCTCACAACTGACTTTTATATTTAAGACTTTACCATTAACAACATTTGGACAGGATTATGTATATTTTTTCACAAAAGCAGTTACAAAGGTTGGACAAAGCTGACACAAAAGTAATTACCTATGTAAAAGACAGTTGGTTACTGGACATAAAAACTTAACAGTCTGATAAAAAAAGATAATACGTTTAAAAAAACAACTTTATTTTAAATTTCCCTAAACTCTAACCCCAAAACCACAGTATTTAAATATACTTTGATAAAAAGCATGCTAAATTTACCTTAACTTGGATGAAAAGTCTGTCCATAAAAGTGAAACCCAATTGCAATGTAATGATGAGTTTAGACAAAAAGAAACTAAATCACATGCATGACGTTATCAGCTAATCAAATTCATCCACTGGAAGATCTATTTTGTTGCTGTTACAATGTTTGAGTCAAGAGACTGTTGTATATTATCATTGCATTCTTCTGAAAAAAAGTTGCCTACCCAAGTATTTTACAAAATTCATTTCCCTCAAGCCCTCCACTCCTCCGTTGCACAGAGATGAAGCTGTAAAAAAATTCTTGTAGATTAAGGATTCTGGGAAAGTCACAACTCTGTAAATGTAACAAGGAAGTGAATTCTCTTAAGATTCTGTTTAGGTACAACAATCAATATCAAGGTCCATGCTATAAGATTGACCTTTCCATATAAGGGGAACACAGTCACAATCAACTCATTTTTTGATTACTACCATCCAGAACAGATTTCCCTTCCCTCCACCTTGACATTAAATGTACAGTCTTAATTGCAATTTCATTGTCAAAGAAAAAAATCATATTTGGATAGATCACTTAAATAACAATGCTAGACACATTACAAATTAAGTCCCCAAAACATTAAGCATTGCTGCCAAAATATTTTGTTTTTAATGATACTTCCACTAACAGCAACCTAGATTTTTTTTTTATTGCTATCTTACTTAAATGCTGTGTTTTTACAGTGCTTAAGAATTATTGTCAATTATGTTATGAATGATATAATAACTAACCATCCTTTTCTAAGTAAGATCAATTCATAACAGCCAAGGTGTGGAAAATACGCACTTTGACTGACTGTGTGTATTTGGGAGAAAAAATAAACTTGTTTACATTACCTATGATGAAGTACACCATGAATCACTGAAGCTTTGATTAAGGACTTTATAGCTTTTATGGTTAAATTGGCAGAATTTTGATATAAGCAAATTTTTAATTAAAAATATCTGATGGAACTGAGGTGGAAAGTGTATTTATAGTGCTTCCGAAACGCACTCAAATTATGTTGGTAATTTACAGCCTATCTGGAAAACTACTGCCTCCACTAATATGAATATACAAATTATTATTAGGACATAGAAAATACTATATTACATATATATTCATTCATGTAATCAAATTGCTAATCAAATTGCTTCAATAACAGTGCAATGTTTAGCTTATACATAAGTTCTTACACAACTGTTGACAATTAACTGTGCAGTTTAGAGCATCCATTTGAAATTAACTTTTTCAATTCTCTTCAGACCACTTAAGCCACTAAAATGCTTGTTTTCTTTCCAATGCAATAGCCTTGAATCAGGAGCAAAGGATGTGAGCTAAAGACATCAGCTTGCTTCTTAATTAATAAAATGCTATACTTCATAATTTACTACACATGTATTCATTTCCTTGAGAAATTGTACAGAAAGTAGAAACTGCAAAAACCCTTCAAAATAGAAGGAACTACAAAAATCAACCTCAACAAGTGTTATATGTTATCACTATTCACATTCTGAAAGTGTTTCCAGATACAATAACAGTACTTCAGCATTATGTAATTTAAACATTTACAAAAATGCATCATCCCTGAAATAATACAAGTACTATAATAGAGCCATGACAGTAACTTGTTAAAATGGCAGTTGAAGAAGAAAGGATCAAATGATGTTAAAACACTACAGCCTTACACATCTCCTCCTGTTCTGATCACTGACATACCTGTCATTGCTTTTGAACTGATAAAAACTTTTGCCTTAAAACTATTATGAGAGTAGATTTTTGACCATGAATTTTAAACTTTTATCATGACCTGCAATAAAGTGTGTGTGCGCGCATGTGTGTGTTAGTTTAACATCTTACAGCCCATGTTTTATTACCTTCATCATTCCATAGGAATAAAATAGTTTGCTTTTTGAATTATTCAGAATATGTACCTTTAGCATTCTAATCTCAGCATCTGCATCATCCTTTTCTTGTTTAAGGAGTTTCATGAGCTCTTGAATGTTTCGTTCATGTTTGATTTTAACATTTTGTAACTCTGATCGAAGATCTGCTAACTCCTGTTGGTAAACTTCTCTTTCCATCTTCAACTGCCTGTTCGCTGAAGTCATCTCTTCATGCTTGGAGTCCTGATGTTTCTGGAGAGCTGAGAGGCTCTTCTGTAATTCCTTTTTGACTTTCTCTTCTTCTGCTATTCGGTTTGTCAGTTCCACACGTACAGTGCTCAGGTTTTTTACATCTGCTTGCATTTCTAAGAGTCTTTCCTGGTCTTTTTCATGAATTGAGTTACTAGCTGCAAGTTCTCGCTCCAAGTGTTCCTTTTCAGCTTGTATCTGATTTTGTAGAAAGACTTGCTTTTTCAACTCATTCTCCAATTTATTTACAGTACCTTGAACTTCTTTGATCTCTTCTTCAAGAGATACCTGTTGAGACTTCATTTCATTCAGTTTTACCTCTTTGCAATGAAGTTGTTCTTCCTGCTGGGCCCTCTTTGTAAGCACATCATTCAGCTCTTTCCGAAGGTTTTCTATTTGGTGTATAGCAGAGAGAAGTTGACTTCTGAGGTCATCCTTTTCTTTGAGGATCTAGGAAATACAAAAAAGAAATCCAGTGCCACCTAAAGTAATTAAACAAAATTGTTGGAAGCCAACATCTAAGGAACAAATGGGATGCTTTGTTCTGCAAAAACACAAAATTTTTGCTTGTTATGAGCTCAAAATGTATTCAGTGTTTCTTTAAATTTAGACAGAACATTTGTGATCTCAACGTATACCTGTCCTTAAATGACCAAGACTCCTAAGCAGGGACACTTTAGGTTAATACCCTGTTTCTCCCATCCTCTTTGCGGACTGAGATAGTCTTATTTGCAAATTTCTTCAAGTAGCAATATGAAACAAAAGAGGCAATATAGTAATGAAGCAGAACACAGGGAAGACTATTGGTAATGTATACTTTACCTATAGGCCCATTTCATAGCCTGGCTTGTTTTGCTTATTTTCTAAAATATTACATAATATTTGTATTACCTTTAAATTCTGTTTGGAACTACACACAGTATCAATAGTAGTTGAAAGCCTAATGCATCTAATGCATCAAAGGTAAGAAATGAAGATGTCATCTTCAAAATGAAAATCAGCCACATTTAATAAAAACTGCTGTTTTCCTAAAGAGCCTAATGGTTTTTCTTTCTGACACTGATATTTCAGGCTGAAAAAAAAAATCCTAGAAAATGCTCTGACAAATATTTTGCACTGCTGTCATGGTTTTGGCTGGGACAGAGTTAATTTTCATTGTAGAGGCTCACACAATGCTGTGTTTTGGATTTTTGATGAAAATAGTGGTGACGGTTTTGGTTCTTGCAGAGCAATGTTTACAGAGAGCCAAGGACTTTTCTGCTTCTCGTGCTGCCCTGTCAGTGAGGAGGCTGGGGGTGCACAAGGAGCTGGGAGGGGACATAGCCAGGGCAGGTGACCCAGACTGACCAAAGGGATATTCAGTACCATATGGCCTCATGCTCAGCAATAAAAGCTGGGGGAAAAAAGGAGGAAGGGGGGGATGTTGAGAGTGATGGCGTTTGTCTTCCCAAGAAACCATTACGCATGATGAGCCCTGCTTTCCTGGCAGTGGCTGAACACCTGCCTGCCCATGGGAAGTAGCGAATGAATTCCTTGTTTTGCTTTGCTTGCACACATGGCTTTTGCTTTACCTAGTAAACTGTCTTTATCTCAACCCATGAGTTCTTGAACTTTTACCTTTCTGATTCTCTCCCCATCCCACCTGGGGAGGGTGAGAGAGTGGCTGTGTGGCACTGAGCTGCCTGCCGGGGCTAAACCACAGCAACTGCAAGTGCATACGTGCTGCTAAATATCACATTCTGTTAAACTTCTGTTAATGCACGCTATTCCTGATTCTTACTTACCTCAATTTATCATTTAATTTTTTAAACATTCTGTCTACAGTACATCTACTACAAGTAACCCAATTACTACTACAGGAAAAAAAATGGTAAAGAGACAACATGAGATTTTCCTGATGTATTAGCAACTACTGTATTTTTTAAACTGACTTAAATAAATTTCATACTGAATTTTACTATGTGCAGCAACCTTAATTCCAAAAACAGTTCACGTTTCTCCTAAATGTAACAAACATACTTGAAATAATCCAGAACAAAAAGGCAATTAACAGTTTACAGGTCAAGAATAATAGAACAATTTGCAATTACCTCAAGAATAAGCAATGCAAGACAAAATATGAAAATAATAAATTAAGGATACGAAATAATGACCATCATGTTTTTCTGAGAAAATACTAATACTTCCTAAAACCGTCTTGCAATTCCAACTGCATGCTTTGGCAAAAAAAAAAAGAAAAAGAGTAACATTTCAAATAAACAGAAGTAATATGCTTTGACTGTTAGTATGCTTTCTACATTCCAAACTTAGAAGAAAACATATTCTATAAACACAAGGTCTTATAGATTCCACTGACAAACAATATCAAGAATAATCACATAGGCAAGACTTTAGCCAAATTGTTCCAATAACTTCAAAAGAATGAAACCTAAACAATCTTTCTTGTAAACTACCCATTATCTGCAAATATTTGGAACATCTCAAAATTGCAAGTTATGTTTGTAATCCAATTTTAAAAATTTGCCATCAACACTCTGAAGTCCTATATTGGCAAAGACAACAGACTGCATTTCTCCTTTATTATTGACTCTTTACAGAATTTTACCTCAGATATTGAATTATCTGTGTATTTCAAAGTTGGTAAAATTACGTTCATCTAGTTCCTTGAAGCTTATCATAAGATGCACCTAGATTGCTTACACCCTCATATGGTAACTGTCTGCAATGTTGCACCGAGAACATGAAATACTGTTTGCAGGGGTTTTTTTGGTTTTTGTTGTTGTTGTTTTCTCCTCATCCACAATGACTCATAGGCTATTTGATAGTACACATCCTCCAATAAAGAGATTTTATTCAGGAGTGACACAAACTTGTTGGCAAGATGCCAATGATTTTAAAAATAAGAAACAAGATTGAAAGTGTTTCTTAAATGGAGCTAAAACCAAAGCAACTACTTTTAGTGTTTTTATGCATTTGTCATAGAAAAAGAGGTAAAATCTATTGCAAGGAGTCTTTTGTAACAAACAAAGGAAATTTCAGTCTTGGACAGCACCAACAACTGCCATTAAAAAGACCTGTCCATGCATTTACATGAACAGGTCTTGGAGCTTCAGAGCCTTTGGGGCTCCATCTTTGTTACTTGCAACTTTCTCTCCTTTAGTTTCTGCTTCTCTTAGTCTGTTAAGAGACACATGATTTCTACATGATTGAGGTGTTTGGTTTTTTTCCCCCTTTCCTTAACACCTCTCTAGGCAAGAGATGACCCACTTCTTAAATGTTTGCAAACCTTATTTCCTCAGACAAGTGGGCTTGGGGAATCTAATACAACAAGATGATTATGGAATGAATTGTTGGTAGGTATATAGCAAGCATGGATACAACAGATAATAATAATAAATAAAGAATATGCTGGATAGTTCAGGAGAGAAATAGCAACCCTAGGAATCACAGCTTAGGTCTGCTAGAGTTTATCAATTGCAATTCAGTATTAGCCCCATTGTGGCTTCTCCTGTGCTTTGACCATATTCATATGCTCATTTACCAGTCTCAGAAAAGGTTACTAGATTAGGCAGAACATGGGATAAACTTCCCGTACTTCACATCATGTACCACTTGAAAACTACAATCTCTGAGCAGAACAGAGCAGAGTATGGCATGGAGCCATCCCAAACCTATCAGATTTACTAACATGTGTATTCGATACATGTCACTAGAAGATAAGTGAAAAGAGGTGATGGAAGCTCTATAAAAACAAGTTTAGGCCATACAATACGATACACTGCAGAGTATGTATGTTAAGATAAATGCTTACAAGATGAAGCTTAGCACAATGCCAGCCAACATAAGAGCAAGAACCTTTTGACCTGGCCACTAGATAATACAGAGAACCCAGACTCATTACAAACAGAACCATGGCTTGTACTGCTATTCAAAGACAGCATGATCAGCATTAGCATTGATGTGAGTGGTTGCCTTTGTAGCAGCGTGTCAGGACTAGAAAAAGTTGAGGAATTCTGCTCCGTCAAAAAAGTCCCAACCTTTTTTCCTGAAGAATTTTATAGACAAGGAATTGAGGAATATATTATTTGCCACACTGCAAGATGAATAAAAAGCCCAGAAATGCCGCATGATCAAATTCAATTTTTTTTTTTCAAACAAGAAGTTTTGAAAAACATTAGGAAGATGTTGAAACAAAACATACATGACAAGCATTAAAAAAAAGTTACACAAATATTCATAAGCAATACATAGCCTCTCTATCCAGCCAAATGAAAACAGCTAGAAACGGCATGATAGGCATCATGCTTCTTTGCTTATATACAGTACGTTCATGATGAATGCAGGTAAGGTGCCTTTTTTGCTAAAATCACAGGACTGAGCATGAGATATATGGATGTGGAAATCTGAGTGCTCATATGCACATTCCAAAACAAAAAATACCTACTTTTCTGCCTCCATACATCAAATCCAAACGAAGTTGCAGTCCTTACAATATTTCAGAACCGGTAGTCTTTATTGGCAATAAAAAGATATCACTATCACTCTAGACTCTGAAAAGAACTTAACCACAGAATGGAACTAAAAATATGCCCAGGGTGTCCAAGTCCACATAGTGTTATGGTCTGCTAGCAATCTGACATACACAGTGAAAGTAAACACCTACATTCAAAGACGTGACCACTGTCTACTACATGAGATAATGCATAACTTGAATGTGGGTTATTACTTCATGTGATTAAAGTCCTACAAAAATAACTTCATATTATTCCCTTAAAAGAACTAACGAAAAATAAGCTATGTTAACAGTTAACTGGAAAGAAAAAGGAAAAGCAACGTTCATGGAGCAACTTATTTACAAGAAGAAAGCTTTGATTAAGCGAATTGACTGGAATACCAGATAAAGAACAGAACTTGGAACTCTGTAATAGCTAAAAACAATATTGCCACCTATTTGCTGTTTTGTAGCTCACTAGAAAATTTGGTCTAGAACCTAAGGCGGCAGATGGTTTAAATCACAGCTTGCACAAATAAACTCCTTATATTCATTTCTAAAACTAAATGGTAAGGGTACAAACAAAAAGTCAATCTTACCTGATTATTCTTGTCCATCAGTTCACTGATAGTTTCATTTTGTTTTTCCATCTCACGATCCAGTTTCTTACACTTCAGCTTCCACTGTCGGATGGTTTCCTGTGCTCTCACCTTCAAATCTTCTCTTCTTTTCTCAGTCTCCAGTCTGAGTGCCTCTGAATGCCTGAATTCACTGAGATATCGTTCTGCTTCCTTGGTACTCTCTTCAACTTGTTGAGCTAACTCAGCCGACTGGAGTTCTGTTTGCCTACGACCATTCTCACAAGCCTTGTAGCAACTCTGTATCTCCTTCAGCTGGTCTACCATTTTTTGCTGCTGCTTCTCCCTGTTTTCCAGGTCAGATGTTAACACCTAGAATCATCATAGCAAAACATGAAAATTTCAACCCTAAAGATATACAGTATGAAACCTTACCAAACAACTTACAGCAGTGTTTAAATCACATTTCTATCTAAAATACGAATAGCATAAAAGATCTCTCTGACTACCAGGGAAAACCCTGTTAGCCCACAGAATCTCCCCCTCTGCAATCGTAAAGAATTTCAAATACACAGTTACTTTATCCCATATTTTACTTTCGGCATTTGTTCCTCTTCTGGTTGTTCATGTTGTTATTTATATTCTAAGTTTGAGACGGGACCACTGACCAGGTTCCTAATACACTATGCAGTAGACAAACATGGAATAAATCAAAACATAAGGAGACGAATATAAATGAATGAGAGCAAAAAGAAAATTAGTGAGGAAAGAATAGCAGTCATCACAACAGAAGTAATCTACAGCATATGAGCTAGTTGTTACTCAATTTTATTGGAGCAACAAGCTGAATAAGGGTAGTATGTAAGAAATGGAAGAACACAAAGAAAATACAGCAGTTTGCTGGATGTTTCTAGAACAAAGCTCAAAGATCTTTAGCAAGCATTACATTTTAGCAAAATATTAGCAAGCATTTTGGAGCCAACATTATCTGACCTTTCAATACTGAAAGGAATACGATACACACAGAACAAAAAAGGAGAGAATGAAAACGTATTTTAAAAATAATAAGTGCTGTCCATCTTGAATCTAGCAATATTTCTCAGGACAGTCTCATAAGCAAGTTAGGAAAAATGTTTTCCATGAGCCTTCTGCGAGGGCATATTCAGAAATCAGTTCCCAAAGCTTCACTACCCCAAACTGAATTTTATTAAGATTGCCAAGTAGAACTTCAGATTAGTATTCCATATTTCAGACCTACTTAGACTGCTTTCATACTATTCAGTATTTTAATTATTGACTTAGATGGATTTAATAGGCCTGCTCTGTAGTCAGTCAAAGATACTATCAAACTTCAAGGGATGGAAATACTTTAGAGGAGAGGATTAGATTTCAGAACAACTGAAACATATTGGAGATGTAGTCTGAAATAAACAGAGCAATTCAGAATGGACAAGGGAAAAGTACTTTACCTCGGAATGAATAATTGACTTTACAGATGTACAAGGAATGACTGCTTAGACAAAGATCCTGCCACAGTTTTTGTCTGTCTCCCACCCACCATCCCCCTCCAGCCTGGCCACGTCCTCCAGAGAGGCAATAAATTGTACCAGACTTTTCAGGATAGCATTTTCTGTCCTGGCAAGACAACTGCATGTGTACCCTTGCACATGACAGACTGTGGGACTGCCAGAATACACAGCAGACAGGAATGGACTGCCACTACAGGCAAGAACAATCAGTCTAGCTTGCTACTCATACCTATGATACAAAACAGGAGTAGGATGATCCACTGGACAATCAGTTGCTCACCTGTAGGATGAACATGCCCACTCTAGGCACAACTGAGATATAAATATTAAACCAATATGTGAACACCACATTAAGGAAGAGGTAATAAGGTAAGTAAACACAGGTGGCAAAAGGAAAACAGGAAAGTTTCTGATGTATAGAACTGTAAATCTAGGAAACAGACATTTTGCATCACCATTATTTAAGAATGCTCATCAGGCAAAATGACCAGGCCTAACTTTGTAGAACACAATGACTCCATAAGACAAAAACAACCAGATTATCACTTCACATTTCATGTCTTTCTGGAGACGCTACAGAGGATACCAGTCTAAAATAACGTACTATTCAACCCTCTGCATCATAAAAAAAATTTATCCCTAATTCCCCAAGAGAACACGCTTCATTAATACAGCTACAGTTCCCACAGACACTTTAATGAAATGACTCTAAGCTTAAATACAGAAAACAACATTCAATTAATTGTAAACATTCATTTCATTGTGGAGAAACAAATCTTAGTCTCCAAATTAATGATTTACCATAAAATGAAAAAAATGGGAACATTTGTTTTTGATGTTTACATTAAAGCACAACTAATTTGTATCAACACCAGAAAATTTGCATGAGGGGAAAAAAAAGAACCTTGACCTGGATGTACTAGTCTAAACGTGAATTTTAAGGTTTTAGTTTTACTACTAATGAAAGTAAGATAGATCTCTTCAAACAGGTTGTGCTTCACTTAAAAAAGGTAAGCAAGCACAGACCCAAAATAGTTGATGTAAGCTGGAAAACAGCAGCATATCAACTTTTCATGCAGCTTTCCCTGTAAAACAAGGGGAATAGAGAAGGAACAGGTCTCCACACCCTTTATTTTTATATTTTCATAACAGAAGTCCCAAATGTACTAAACTGTACTTTTGAATTCCTATTGTGACATATGATATCCATATGTGTATCTGTATGTTAACATGCATGCAGTTGTCAAAAATCTGTCTGACCTGTAAGGGTTTTCCCTACTGGTATTTAAAACATTAAATAAGCAACTTTTTAGATATGAGCTGTCATAAGAAAAGAAAAAAAACTTTTAAGAAACCATACTTATCTATACACCGAGACAGTGGTTACTAATAATTTTCCAAAACCTCTTTCCAGATGTGTTGTATATGTACATTTACACTACGGGAACAGACATATACAAGCACTATTGTTTAATACTTCAGTATCTATAGTAACATGCCTCAAACTTCACTGTCCACATACTCTGCTTAAGCATCTATAAAAAGGCCAGGTTGTGGTCCTGTGGTCGCCTGGAAAATCCCAACAATCTCAATTTCTAGGCATTCTTTGAAAAAAGGAGGAGGATTGATAGTAAACAAATTTTTCAATAACGCTTCTAACAGAACAGTTACAAGTAAGTAATCTCTTTGCCATTTGTCACTATGTGTCTGCACACATAAATATTGTGATTGATTTGAAGCAACCCTCTACAACAATGAACACCTAGAGGACCTAAAAATCCCTAATGAAAAATAGATGCCTTTGTACACTTTGCCATGAGCACATATTGTCTCAGTTATGTTAAGATATAATGAAATTGCTACTTTATTTGTTCGATTTCTGTTTCTTCGGATGAGCAAAGAGGCTACAAGAGCCGATTGGAAAAAGGTGTTTTTTTAAAAAAAAAGTATGAAAATACAGTTTACGAAAGCTTAACCAAAGTCAAAGTCTAATATATGGAAGCGTACCAAATTGAAGCAACACTTCTGGTGTTCAGCTGCATTGGAATTAGGAATGATTTCTCAAAACTAACAAATTTGGCAGCTAAGATACTTTCTCAGTCCTCATGAGGTTTGTGTTTTGTTTCTCTAACGGTGGCTATATTATACTACCCCATGTCAATGTAGCTCTCAACTGTTATTTCAAACTTGTGCTTGAGAAATGAGGTGGGTATACAGCAAACGAAGTGATTACAATTATCCTGTGGAGTACCGCAATCACTTCTTGGAGAAGAAATCCCCAGCCTTCAAACTACCTGGCTTCTGATCATCTCAGGCATTAGTGGGATGTACATCTCCAATGTCCCTCTATCTGACTGTGGAACACTTCATAGCATTTTATAGTTTCAGACTCAATACACCCATTCCTTCATAAAAAAGTCTGATTTGATTAGGTGTATATGGTTGCTTATTACTAATACTAAACTGCATTTTGCAAAGAGTATTTTTAGGCAAGAGTTAAGAGAGCAGATGCCGTAGAAATATCACGTTTTTGCCTTCAAGTGATATAGGTAATTTCTGGATGTGTGTTCTGGTATTAGTGACAACTCTTCTTGAATACAGTATTCCCACCTGTATATCTTTCATGTGTTTTGTTTTTTTTTTTCTATGTTTCTTTTCTGGCTTGTTTTCATGAGGAAGATATATTATAGCCAATAGTTTCATGCTCCAAGCTAATTTTAATGCCAGAATTATCTCACATGAGTTAACTGGAACATACTAATAAGTTTCTAGAAGTCTCTTATGTTTTCCTGAGGAATAATGCATTTTTTATATCCTTAACTCATAAAGTAGTTATAAGGAGTTAAATAATATATTTTTTTTAAATGTACATTTATTTCAAAAATTAAGAAGATTTAAAGTTCTGAGTTAAAGGTAAAAACACAATGTTGGATCTCCAAAATAAATACCAAACATTCCACATTTTAAAAAAGACAGAGGAATTGACAAGCCAAGAACAAATTGACAGTGCAAGAGCACCGTCTTCAAACTAACTCTGATAGTTCAATAACAAATGACTACATTGTTACTTTCACATCCATTACCATCATCTAATGATAACTGTCCTGTAAGATGGTTCTGATTGGAAATAACAATCAACAGGGCCAGTAGAGCATACTTTGCTAAATATGATACCCCTTTCAGATAAACACTGCTCAGAAAATGATTGATTACTATTTTTTGTGGAATTATACTACCAGAGATATCATATAGTTAATACAGCACACGGAGTTCCATTAAGCAAGTTAAACTATTATGAAGCTTTAAAAGTCTAATTTTGATTTTATGAGAATGAAGATTGTTTTCATGGTAAGAAGTAATTATGTAAATTACTGTTGTCATTGGAAGAACATTGTACTTGGCAGTGTTAGGCTGTAAAAGTATGACCTTCCAGTTTTATATCATAAGGATGACCTTATAACCTTAGCTTTCAGTTGTAAAGATTGTTTAGAAAGAAATGAAAAGCAGTTGACCATTCAGCTGGATACACAGCACCACATTTTTCAATTTCATTGTATTTTCAAAAAACTTTAGATTTCATATTTAAAATTTTATCAAATAAATAGCATTTGCCTATTTTTCATAAGTTTGTCAAGACTTTCAGTCCCAAAAGACATTCATTTTCTCTTCAAGTAACAAAATATCTTGTACAGAACATTTATATCTGCATCCTCCTGTGGATGCACACATGGTCAGTCTCGACTATTCTCAAATATTAATAGCTGGAGTAAATAGATACCCCTACTTCCCATCATACTTTATATTACTTGTATACAGACATCTGTAGGAGTCTTATTCTCCAGTTTCCCTTCATCCTTTCTGTCCTCAGTTTCTTCTCCGTCTTAGTTGCAGGGACATGCAGACAATACATCACAAAATGCTATCCTTAATCTAAGGCACATAGCTTGACTGTTTCCTTTGCACAGCTGTTTTTATGCATATTCTATGGCAGCTGCGGCCAGAGCAGTACTAAGTACAAGTTCAGCATACCCTGAAACTCAGATAGTGGCTGGTTCAGACACTGAGGACATTCTGGCATTATAATCAAGTGTGGCACCACAGGATTTTCTTGCTGTGCTTTTGTTTGGTTGTGGGGTTTTTTTGTTTGGTTTTTGTTTTTTTTTGTTGTTGTTGTTTTTTGTTTTTTTCTTCTCATTAGCACTAAGGGTTAATTCCTATGTTACCTGTGGGGAAACAAGCTGTCCTTGACTACCACAGCAACCAGAAGATAAAGAAAGTGCCACTAACAGAAACGTAAATTTTAAAACAAAAAAAAACTACTACACGTATAAGTTAGCTCTCATCCTGCAAAGCTGTGGGATTTGAAGGAACTGGTCAAAGAGAAAAATCAGCCCTTATCACAAACTACACCTTAATGCAACTCCTGAGTCTGTTTAGATTTACAGTGTTCAGAGACCTGTTTGTGCTACAGAAGTTGGAATTATCACAGATTTCAGTTTCCATGTGTCCCAGCAGTTCAGTCACCAGTTTCTAATGCTATGTAACCATACTGCTTGTCATTGGTATTGTTTTCAGCAATGCTATCTAATTACTTCTCTTACTAATTTTTACTGAGCACAGAGCTCAAATATTTCATCACAATCTGCTCTGCATCTCTTACCAACCATACTGTTTCTAACCATGAGGAATCACTGATCCAAGTTTAGATGCTCCATACGAACACAAGTTCTATGAATTGAAAAATTGAAAATGCATACATTCAATCAGCCAAGAAGTATATTCATTTAGTAAAAGGTATATTGTGCAAAATCAATTGGTTAAAGACGTGCCTTCTCCATATTTTCCCCAATCATGAACTGCTACTGGTTCTGACAGCTAATAGTTTATGTAAATACAAAGATATAGCTGAAACACCTAAAATTTTTAGGTTGATATGTGATTTTAAATAGACTTTAAAATGTACATATGCTAGTCACTTTGATAAAGTTTCTGTAGCACTACTTCAGTGTTTAAAAGCCACTGACAAAGCAATACATGACATGACAAAGGTATGGATTTCTCTTTTTTGGGGAGATATCTTTTTAAATTTATAAAAGTGGTTTATGGTTATTAGTTTTCAGATATCATAGTTGAGCTGTATAATTAAAATGATTGGCTAAGTGTCATCTTTAGTGGAAAAAAATAAAGCTAAGAACTTCAAACAATCTTTGTAAGATTGAAAGATTTTTATTACTGAAGAACTCCGATCTTAAATAAACAAATCAATGTCTCTCCCTCAGAAAACTTGAAATATTTTAACTGTCTGCTGTTACGCTGTACTGGATGATACTGTAAGACCACATTGACCTAATTAGAATCTAATGAAAATTAGAGAAATCTTCAGTAAGTCAAATGATTTCACAAGCATAAAGAGTCTATATATGCTTATGGAGAAAGTAGCTTACGGCATTTTTACAATTTTATTGTATCTTTACTTGTTATCCATAAGAGTCAAGCTGGACCAATTTCTATGTAGTTCCATACAGAAAAATATATTTAGAATAATTACATACATTTCCAAGATCTTACAGAAGCATCCTCAGGTAAACCACAGCAATTGAAATTAAAATTTTCTCTATTAAATTTAAAAAACAATTAAAGATTGAACTAATTTCTAATCATGAGTTTAAGAATGTGATTATAATCTTTCTCATCCATTCCATTTTACATCGTATCGTGAGTTTATGGTAACAAGGACTAAATGTACAACACAACTCAAATTCTTGAGAACAATGACATTTAAAAAAAAATCAAAAGAAATTTCTAATATCACAGGTACACCAGAGGCAAATACAGTTACATCCTCCCCACTAACCAAAGATAAGTTACACTCAATTCAAACACAACTAGTCACTTCCAACAGGGAATCAGACTATCTGATAGGAGCAGCTGTTAGAACAGACTTGACAAAATGCTTTGTTAGTACATAAGTTTAGAAATTCACATCCTTGTATTCCTTGATGTCTCATCAAAAAAAAAAAAAAACACTAGCTATTTTCCTGTTGCTGCCTCTGTAGGAGAATGGCGGTGGGAAGCAGATAAGAAGTACAAAGTATTTTCTGTTGAGGTAATCAGGGAAGTCAGATTTTTAACTTGCAGCAATGACAATGACCCTGGCTTAGCCCTCTTCCATCAGTATTTTCACAGAGCAGGAAATTACTATTAGAACATCATTCTGACTCAAAAAAGCATGTTCTACAAGCAGAAGTTTTGTAAGATGGTTTTCTATACACTTGTATCCTATTAACTCCCCCCACCCAAGTAACTGGAATTTCTCAGGCCCTAAAAACAAACAAACAAAAACAGGAAAAAAACCAGCGTGCTTCACAGTAGTCTAGAGTTGTATTGGCCAGCCAGACCACAAATGCTGATAGGCACCAGCAAATGTGTTCTGCTTTCTTTTTTCTCCATAAGAGCAGTCTTGGTCTTCTTAGGCCTGCTCAATGGCCAATTTTCAAAAGGAATGTAGGAGTTTATTTTGAGACTTCAATTTTTTCCAAATGCAACTTGAGGTATTAGTTTGACTTAAACCAGCACAGAAGTTGACAATGGAATGGTGGGAAAACAGCGAAAGTAAATTGAACAGCATAGGCCTGTAAATCTACGATAACACAAAAAGTAGCTCCTGCTTTTGAATTTCCAAAGTGATACAACATTATTTCAAAGAAAAGTACCTACATTAGAAAAACACAAAATACAAAACCCTTGGCTTACTGAATACCTCAGTACAAGTGCAAAAAATGTTAAGTATTTGACTACTAAATTTCCTCATTAGGTTTTGAAAATATCCTCATTTTTCCTGACAATCACTAAAGACAGTAGAAAACAGTTACTGTTCAGGGATCTCACTACCAATGACAAATCTAGACAGGAACCAAAACCACAGAAATCTCCCATCTTAAAAAGGCTACCGTTTCCTTACATCTCAATTAGTGTTCAAGGTAAAAGTCCTCTAACTGAAATTCTAGTGACAGACACCACTATTACACTTTGCACAAAGAACCAGAAAACCATTTGGGTTGGAAAAGACCTTTAAAGATCACCCAGTTCCAACAAGCCTGCTTCCATCCCTGGGTCCAGACACCTTCCACTAGACCAGGTTGCTCAAAGTCCTGTCCAACCTGACCTTGAACATTTCCAGTGAGGAGCATCCACATTCCTTGGGCAATCTGTTCCAGTATCTAACCATCCTCATAGTAAGGAATTTCTTCCTAATAGCTAATTTAAATCTACCCTCTTATTTTAAAACTATTAACCCTTGTCCTATCACTACACACCCTGGCAAAGAGTCTCTCCCCATCTTACAAGAGTACTCCCCCTTTAAGTATTGGAAGGCTGCAATAAGGTCTCCCTTGGAGCCTTCTCTTCTCCAGGCTAAATCACCCCAACTCTCTCACAGCTTCTCTTCACAGGAGAGGTGCTCCAGCCCTCTGATCATCCTCATAGTCCTCCTCTGGACTTGCTCCAACAGGCCCAAGACTTTCTTGTGTTGGGGGCCCAAGAGCTCAGTGCAGCACTCCAGGTGGGGTTTCATGAGAGTAGAGCAGAGTGGGGAGAATCACCTCCCTCGACTTGCTGCCACACTTCTTTTGATACAGCCCAGGATATGGTTGGGAAAGCCCCCAAGGCTTTCTGGGCTGCAAGCGCATGTTGCCAGCTCATGCCGTGTTTTCCCATCCACCAGTACCCCCAAATCCTTCTCCACAGGCCTTCTCTCAATCCACTCATCATCCAGCCTATATTCATGTTTGGGATAGCCCCAGCCAAGGTGCAGGACCTTGCACTTGGCCTGGTTGAACTGCATAAGGTTCACATAGGCTCAACTCTCGAGCTTGTGAAGGTTGCTCTGGATGGCACCCCTTCCCTCTAGAGCATCAAATGCACCACTCAGCTTGGTGCCATCTACAAACATGCTGAGGGTGCACTCAATCCATGTCATCAATGAAGATATTAAACAGCACCGGCCCCAACACAGACCCTTGAGGGACACCACTCATCAGTAGTCTCCATCTGGACATTGAGCTGTTGACTACAACTCTTTGGATGTGGCCATCCAGCCGATTCTTTACCACTGAATAGTTCATCCATCAAACCCATGTCCCTGTAATTTAGAGGCAAGGATATTGCATGGGACTGCATCAAATCATAGTCACAGAATGGTTTGAGTTGGAAGGAACCTTTAAAGATCACCTGGTTCCAACCCGCCTGTCATGGGCAGGGACACCTTCCACTCGATCAGGTTGCTGAAGTTCCCATCCAACCTGGCCTTGAACGCTTCCAGGGAGGGGGCATCCACAACCTGTCCGGGCAACCTTTTCTAGTAGCTAACCACCCCCATAGATCGTATGTGTTTATCATAAATAAGCATGCTATTATTAATATTATTATTCTGTTGCATCTAATAGTGGAAAAAAAGAAGTTATGATCTATTTTTGATATTGTACTTCATCTCATAGAACAAGGTACTCCAGTTTGTTTGAAATTACACTTGATAGAATGGAGGGTAAGTAAACACTAACTTATAAAAGTAATTCCATAAACTACTATCAATGGCAACTGCTAATAAAATCAGATCAGCTTTTATTTGGACGTCATAAAAGGACAAGTAATACAAATCATGAATTCATAGGCAACAGTAAATACCTTCTTTGGCTTATTAAAAAGATAGAGAAAAAATTCTGCAAGCTCAGATCATCTTTCAAAGTTATTCATAGAATAAACTCAACAGAACATGACAGTCACTCAGTTTTAAAGGTTACTCCCTAATCTGGCATATCACATACCTTAAACGTGGGAACTGATTTACAGAGAAAACTTACCTCTATGTGCATCACAAGCTGTGCTTTCTCCTTGTCCTTACGCTCTATGCATCTCTTTAGCTCTTCTACCTCTGACATCACTGCATCATGATTCAGCTTTGCTTTAAGCTCCAAAATATGTTTCTCCAGTTCTTGCTTTTCTTTCTCATATCTTTCAGCTACTATGAAACAGTGGGAACAGAACAATATGCCCAGCAGAAACACGGACTTGCGGAAAATTATTTTTTCCTCTTTTTCTTTTGGCAATTTTATTCTCTACGTGTGACTATTATACAGATATTGATTTTAATTGAAGTATCTGTGAAAAATAGCTATAGTTATGTCATAACCTTCCACTGAATGAGAGAGTATTTCTGGGTTTATTCTCATCCAATCATTTTAGGGGCTGCTCCCCTCCAACCTTTTTTTTTTTTCCTTCAAAAAAAAACCACAAAATAAAAGGGAAGAAACAACGGAGAAAATTCTGGTGCAAATGAAAATTTGCCACAAATTTCAAGGCCAAGATTTTATCCCACTAGAGTGTGACTTCCAAGTCAAGAGGGGTTAACTATCTGTGAACTACTATATGTCTCAATACTACAACTACAGTAGAAGTTCTTGATGAGAATAAGCTGTAAATATCCTCAGCCAGAAATTCAAAGGTCTTTAGTCATAGACAACTACTAAAGGCAAAGAAAATTTCAGTTTGTATTCTTTCCATACATCTTTGAAAATAAAGAAATACAGTAAGGAAAAACAATTGCTTAAATTTTCATTTCTTCTCTCTATGCATATATATCTCAATACCTCCAAGTACATATTTTTTCATGTTTTTACAGCACTTCTCATAATTATAAAACAAATGGAAAAATAAAATATGCTTTCTTGAACATGAAAAGCAAATAAATTCCCTTTTAAGCAGATACAGTAATATTCAAGTGACTGAAGAGAAACAATTAAAAATGACTATCCTGTGTTACATGTCTGAACCTAAGCCATGTACAAAATCTATTTTCCAGTACTCTGTATGAGATTTGTAAAACAGGGAGTCAGAGTCCTATTTTAATGATCAAGATAATTCAATAGCTCAAGTATGAAAATATAAAAAAAATCATTAACCAAACCAATTAAACATTCACTAAGACAATGGACTATTCCTATCACTGTTCCTGTATTATCTTGAGTAACACATTTCTTTGTTAATGAGGAGAAAGATAAAGACATCATCTAATGCATTTTGATTTTATTTGAAAAGTTTAAATACAGATAGATATCTAACAATGTAGTGAACTCCTCACTAAAGCTATAATTTAATATGCAATTACATGTTGAAATAATTTACAATATTTTTCTTCTAAATATCATGGTCCTACCTCTAAATTCTAACAAACTAATTAGAAGCCCTGACTAAATAACACTGGATTATATTCTTAAATGTGCTAGAATATGCTGTTACTCCTTAGAAATTCTAGTAGAAGTTCAGCAGTTTGTCCATAACCACTTATGTAATGGACTTCTGCTAGGATTTTCAAGATGACAGGATTTAAACTGCAAATGGACTGAAAATGTAAAATTTCAGAAAAATGAGTATTTAGAAATAGTGTAAGAACACTATCCACTTTCCTTTAATTCTCTCTAATAAAATTCTTCTGTTTTAAGCACGCAAATCAAGGTATTTTATCCTAAATTTTAACTCTCATCACTATTTATTTGTTAATATTCAGGCACCAGTACTTATTAACTTAAAGCTGAGAACTTTATCGGCTGTTTCAGTTGAAACAGTAAAGGAACTGAAACCTCAAAGAGGGAATTAATATCCAAGTTAACTAACTAATTTGCAGGCATCCAGTGCAAAATTTGAGAGCTGTACCTGTTCTAATTCTCCTTTCATCATCTTGTACATCCTGGGAGCTTTGGCGATGCATAGCACGTGAAATCTGATGTTGCAACTCTACACGATCTTCTTCAGCTCTCAAAAGTTGGGAACGAAGATCCTCAATCTAGAATGCATGTAGAAATATCAAATGTTTAACAAAAAACAGAACAAAAGAGTAAATAGTATACTTTTATTAACATGTAAAAAAGACTGTACACAAGTAATATTAATAAAGTTCAAGAGTACTGTAGATAGTAAACAATAGAAAAATGAGGTAGTTCCTAGTTAAAGGCCACAAAGTGCTTATTCAATCAAAATGAATCATTTTAATCTGTTATGTTGACCATGGCTGAGCATTAATTTCTCTAGACCAAACAAAATAACACCATTTTATGGTTCAACTGTCTTTTTACACTGTTAGTGAAAATATCTATACAAATTTAATAAGTGTTATACTTTAATGTATTTTTAATGAGTAGAATTTACATATTGATATTCTTGAGAAACAGGGGCTTTTTACATTTTTACTTTCTATTATATACAGTCTAATGCTTGCAACGATTACATTGTATATGGGAAAATAAAGGAAACAGATGCACTTTAGCATGAATTGAAGGAAAATAGCTCTAACTCATACTACCCAAACGTGGTAGTATGGGAATATAATACTATATTCCACGCACAGTGAGTTAAATTCAAAACAGTAATATAGCCAGCTCAAACTTCTGCTAGACACACAAGTCAAACAACTAATTCTAACAGGTAAGTACGTAACTTGCTCCTTCCCTACTTCAGTATTTTTCCTCAGCTCCTCTGAAAGAAGGAAGGATTAGAAATGTTTAGGAAAAAAGACACTTCTCTAATGCTATAATCCAGGTTCCTGCATCTTCTAGATTCAGTCATATGTGCATCAGTAGGCATTGTTTAGAACACACTTTACATCATTTTCCAGATGTTTGGCTTTTTTTATTTTTAATTTCTTTTTCCTCATAGCGTGCAATACAGAAAATACTTCTACGTCACTGGTTTATCTGAAGTCATGCACTTTGTTTAACAATAATTACTCATATAGAAGGTTGTTCTAAAGCATACTATGAAAGGCGTTACAAATAATGTGTTTATAAATACCATAACTGCTACTACAAATAATGTGTTTATAAATACCATAACTGCTACTACTGTTCTTCTTCTTAATATATGAACATACATACAAAAAGGAAAGCAGAAAAAGTATACAGCGTGCTCAGTCCACATATTTAGACCCAAACCTTTCTTGCTGTATCTCCTTCCCTTCCCAAAACAACGTTATCAGAATATGAGATAGGAAGATTAATCAAAAGACTCTGACATAGCCAAATATGAAAACTTCAGGACTTCCACCACACCGAAGCAGTTACCTGATGCAAAAGAGCTTCTCTATTGCCTTCTGATTGATTCAACTTTTTCCGGGACTGCTCCAATTCTTGCTGAAGCTTTCATTACAGAAAAGAAAAGCAATGTATGCATCATAGTACAAAAGCGTATTTTAACTAGTTAATTCTGGCACAAATTAATCAGTAGAAGCAGCCATTTAAAATAAGGTATAAAATGCACCATACTTTTATTTGTCCAAAACTTTAAAGCAAGCTTTCACTTGTACTAAATCCCTGCTATATTTAAACTATACGAAGAAAATTTAACTTACAGTCTGTAATTTTTGTACACTTTTCTATAACACATGAAGATACAAAGTGATATATACACTCCCACACAAACCAAAAAAGCATGAAAGCAACATTTTGCTTGGTTAAAAGTAAAAGAAAGGAAAAAAAAATTTTTAAGTTTTAAAAACATTCTCCTAGGATTTGTGGCATACTTTCAAACTCTGGTAAAAATTGAGAATGACTTAACTTTTGAAGCCTTTGTTATATAGTTTATTCATAAAAATGTTACAGATGACACATTGGTACAACTGCTAAGGAGTAAATTCTGTGCTTTTCTGTGTTGTGCAAGATGATGTATTTGAGTTATTCTGAAAACAAGATAACTGAAAGAACTGAAGTGCCCAGACTTTCATACAATTAGAATTTTCCCTAAGATGTAATACCAAAGGAATTTAAAAATGTGTAATAAGAAGTAGTCAGCGAACTGACTGCCATTTCCAAAAAGAGAAAATAAAAGTTATGAAATATTTTGTGAATTCTGTCACAAATAGCTCCAAGATTGCAAAGTCGCACGTGGAAATAAAAACAGTTTTTGAAAGCGGAAATTGTTACTGCAGAGATAACATCCTGTTTGTGATTGCTAAGAGGTTAGCAAATTGGAAAAATAAACAGGACTAGCATTAATGGAATGAAGAGGGTTAAGAGAATATAAAACACTACATAGATTGTTTAACAAACTCTGGTAGTATTGACAAAAAGGTTAAACTCGATGTAAGAGGAGAAAAAAAGCCAGAAAAAGTTCAATATAGCCCTAGTAACTTGCAAGAACAGAAATAAGCAATTTCGTTTTCTGCGAACAAGACAAAAGCAATATGTCAACATATAGGTCAGTAAGAAGAGTGTTGAACAGTCATCACCAGGTTGCAAAATAATTAAATATGCATTAATTGCTGGGATGAAGAAAAGACGCATCTTTGAGCTGCTGCAAATATATCACAGCATACTATGTCTATTTATCTCTGTTCAAAGACAAATCAAAAAAGAAATCAAGGACAATCTACAAGCTTTAAGTTTGTCTGTCTGGCAGGATGGAGTAGTTGTTAGAAGAAACACTAACTATAGAGTTTTGAAGGAAAGACAAATTCAGTACAGTTGCATTCACTGCGTGTCTGATACAACAAAAAACACCATGCTATCTTAAAAAGTAAAGAAAGTTTTATCCTGCTGCTTTCTCTGAAAGAAGAAGCATATACTACAACATATGACATTGTATATTTATTTAAAACTAAACAAAAAAAGAAAATTAAGACTTACTTGGTTCTTTTCACTTTCATATTTCACAAGTTTATTTTTCATGACTTCTTCTGTTTCAGCTGCTTTAACATCTTGTTTCTTTAAAGCCTTTAAAGTGAAAAACACATTGTGAACTTCATTACAAAAGCTACAGAAGTCTTCCTCATAAGTACGTTAAAATGAAACAATCTGCTCATACACTTAAGAAAAGATCTAGACAAGTGCTTTATGACTGTGTCTAATATTTCCAAGTGCTTTCTGACTGTGTCTAATATTTCCAGGTGAAGCCAATGTATATTGTTATGAAAAATAAATATAAGTCCATGCATACATAAACATACCCATGCACAGAACTGGGCCAAATACAAAGTCAAAACTAGCATTAACATCCTTCCGATGTATAGATCTCCAGATGTTCAAGACTGACCCTAAACACTGAGAGATGAAGGACTAAGAAGCTGAAGAGATCCCCTACAGATTAGCTGTGAACATATCAGATGAGGAGAATGTATTTCATGTAATTGCATATTTTATATTAGAGAATATAATGCATTGTAGTATGGAAAACACTACTATAAAGTTGTGTTGGAAGCCAAAAAAAACGAGAGTTATTTTTATCTGAATCTTCACAGATGCTTAGATTTGCAGTGTTAAGGCAGGATCAACTGAAACATTCCTGACCTAAAGTTACTGACACTGGAGTGCCTTACTTCAAAAATAAACAAACCAACCAACCAACCACAGGGATTTTTCCTGTCCCCTCTCAAACTGAAGCGTCCAAAAACACCCACATTCATTTTCTAAAGCATCTTACAAAAATAAAATTACCTTGAACACCAATTTTGAAATCTTTTCATTCTGTAAATCAATGCTATTTGCAGAACATAGGCAATCACTGGCAAAGGAATGCAGCAGACATCACAGATATTAATGACACATGAGATTTTCAACATACCCAAACTTGGATTATGTATCTTAAGCCATAACAATGTCATTGGCTTATCATAAATACCAGTTAGAAACACCAACTGATGTCACTAGCCATGCTGATACAATTTGCTGTCAGTTTAAGAAATTGTGTCAAACTCATTTCTTTGCTATACAACACGACCAAGCAGTTTTCGCACTAACCACAGATCAATTCATTAGAGATCTTAGCTTATGCCTTTTACTCTCATCCAATGTCACATAGCGTAAGTACCTCTGTCCTTTCCACCATTACTTGCTAAAACTACAACCAAATAACAATAGAAATACATAGCCTGTCCAGAACAAAATGCCTTTTTCCAGTCTCTTCTTTCTGAGCAGCATTTTTATTTTACATTTTAAAGAAATATCTCCTTAAACAAATATCCCTGAAACTTGCCCTTCTCATTAGAGCAATCTCATTCAATTTTTGAACATTTTCTCTTCACTGTATACTGAGGAAAGTTTCCACTTTATCAAAAATTCAGCTGTAGAAGTTTTGCTTTTGTAAGTAGCTTTGTGGAGAAAAAAATGGATGTCTACACTTCTCTCAGCCTTATATCCTCATCTCATAAAACATAAGGGCTTCAGTATATTTTGGCCTCCTCTCCTGCTT
>VXAL01003853.1:1340-14175 GCA_013399475.1 Chauna torquata | reverse complement strand
ATTGTTCCTTATGTCCTGCTGTCTGCAGAACATTTCTTGTGTTGCCCTTATTTCTTGTTATGCAGGTGTCATTTCATGCTTTCTGTTCTCTAAGGAATTGTGAGCTCTTATCAGACTAGCTGTTTCTTCATTGCTTGAATGATATCTGCACTATTTTTTAAATCTTTATCATGAGATTTAAATTTTAGAAATAAATTCCACCACTTATATAAAGCTTTGTGGAACAGCTGCTGTTATGGCAAGAGCAGAAGAAAGTTGGGCAATGGAGGGAAATACTTCTGGTAATACTGAGTACGCTGAGATTGTATGACCAATTTTATATATAATTCTGTATGAGTGTATGAATGAGCTTTCTTTTGTTTTTTTTTTTTCCTTTTTTTTCCCCCTTTTCTTTTTAGCACAAAAAACTAGGTCCAAAGGGAGATGTTGATGTCAACCCGGAAGACAAGAAAGAAGAAAAGAAGCAACAAGGAGAACTTTACATGTGGGACACAATAGAACAGGTATTGTTTATGTAACATTTGCTACAGTTTGCTCCTATGTTGTGTAATACTGGAGATATACATGAATTTTCTCAATATTTGTGTAATATCCTCAGTTCATGACATGTGAGTAAGGGGAAGAAGGCATTCTGTTTAGTGTTACGCCTTGTTGGAAATTGTAGTTAGTGAGTTTTACTCTTTGTTTCATAAATGGTTTTAATATCTCTCAACTTTTAGAAATGGACTCGGCACTACTGTGCTATTGCTGATGAAAAGCTTTCGTTCAGTGATGATATAGAACAGAATGCTGATGAAGATTCATCAAAGGTGATGGCCATTTTTTGTTGCTTAAGTGTATTCCTTTTAATATCAGATTATTTCAGTGTTTACAGATGCATATTTTTATGCTGACATTATTGCAATTATAGAGGATCTGTGTTAGACAACACGTGTATCTGCAAATAAGTTTTTTAAAAAGGGGTCTTTGCTAAGGTACTCCAGTTAACACTATTTTTAATAAAATATCTTTTTTTCCCTTGACTAATCGAGGACATACAAAGATGAGCACAAGGACAATGAAATATCATTTTGGTGGTTAGATGCTAATGCTAATGTGTCCAGTGACAATCAACGTTCTTTTATGCCTTTGGCTAAGTATTATTGCTATTCTCAGAGTAGACAGTCTGAACTAAGGTTTGTTCTGCAATAATATAGTACACCTTTTACACAGTGCACGCTATGCATTTCACGTTTGCGAAGTGTCACAGATGAGTGTATATTGCTTGTCCATTGTGCTTGGTAAAGCAGAAATATGCGGATCAGTGACATTCAGCATGGTTTCTTGTTCTGACTTTTTCTGGTTTCCATGCATACTCTTTCATTGCTAACATGTATTTGCATGGTTCAGAGAGATCTCTGCACATGCAGAACCTTTTACCCATTCACCTAGATGTTAATGTCACTAAAATCATTAATGTGTAAGCAAGAACACAGATGATTCCAGGAAAAAGCAGAATAGAAATTTTGCGAATTTGTAGTAGGGTGCTTTGCTTTAAAAAGATAAATCAGTGTTTGCACTGCTGTGTTCTTTCACTTTCTGTTGATTATATATTTGAATAAGGCTGAAGTTGGTCACTGCTCCAAAGAAATGGCTTGACCGGGGAAGAGAGTCAAGCATGCCTATAAAGGTGATTCGCTTATTTGTGGAAGGAGAGTTCAGGTCTGCGAAGAGCTGAAATCCTGAAATAGAAGATTGTTATATCAATAAGAAGTATTTTGTATCAGAATCATAGAATTAGAAGTGGATAATAAAAATTCTTGTTTTCTGGTCTAGGAGGTAAAACGTACTGAACTGCACTTGAAAGAGAAATGGTTCCATGGGAAAATGAAAGAGGGGAGAACAACTGCTGAGAAGCTGCTCCAGGAATATTGTGCTGAAATGGGTGGCAAAGATGGGACATTCCTGGTTCGGGAAAGTGAGGCTTTCCCTAATGATTGCACCTTGTCATTCTGGTATCGTGATTGTCATAAAAATTTTACAAGGGTTTTGTTTATCTTATGGCATTACATAAAAATGTATGTATTTTGTAAATATGCATTTATAGCTGAGAGAAAATAGGAATAAGGAGTTTATATTTACTAGAATGGTATTGATGAGATTAAGTGACTACTTTCTAGACAAAACTTGAGTGCACTGATTAGTGCATTTTGGCAGGGTAGGCTTTATTTGAAGTGTTGCAGTTGTCAAGAGGGAACTGGCTGGTTCGATATTTTTTTTTTTTCTTTCCCCACTTTTCTGGTGCTCTGTCAGGATGTAGGATTTGTTATTTCTTCAGTGAGTGGGCCAAAATTTGATCTTTTAGTTTTCGGATAAATTATTGGTTTGCACACTGACCCACACTTTCAACACTCTTGGTCTCATGAGTTTACCTTTATTAGCAGAGATTGATCTTTTCAATGAAAGAATCCCCTTGGGGGAAAATAATAAAGATTTTTCCATGATTTTTTTTTCTGGTTGGAACTGAGGAAGAGTCTATCAGATGGATTTCTGAGCCATCAGAGAGTTGTCAGAGCAAATTTTGAAGGGAGTGTTTGCCACATTTTGAACCATGTGGGTTGAAAAATAATATTTTGGGGCCTGTAATATCACTTGTCAGGATTTTTGTTGCTGTTGTTGTTACTTTGGTTATTTTAAGAGATAATATAGATTTCTTGCCTTTTTGCAAGCTTACCAAGTAGTTAACCAGGAACGGGTGAGGAAACATTTAAAAAGAATAAAACCTGTTATAACACCTTTCTTTTTCTTATCTGCCTCTCATGTATTCAGGAGGTCAGGTAGAGTCCAGCACTGCCGTATCCGTTCTTCAAGTGATGGGGACACCGTGAAATACTACCTGACAGACAACCTCATGTTTGATAGCATCTATGATCTCATTCAACACTACAAGGAGGCCCACTTAAGATGTGCTGAATTTGAGCTGCGTCTGACTGATGCTGTGCCTAATCCCAGCCCTCATGACAATAAAGAGTACGTACAGCAGAAGGCAAGCACCAGGGCTGTTATGTTGCAGCGTATTTTGCATTTTTTTAGATGATCTTGGATTTTTGCTTAGAAAATTCCCTAGATTCAGGAGCACACGGTAGTGTTGCTGGTTCATGGATGTCAGAGGAATAAGCTTCCCTGAAGGATGCTGAGTAAGATCACTGACTTTGTGAGAACTTGGTTAAACAGAGGGCAGTCACTGGGAAAGCAATTTACTAGCAACAACTAGGAAAATCGGTGAGAACTGTAATGTTGTGGAAGCGTGCAATTCATTCTTTCTCTGCTCAGTGTTTTACAGTACCCAGTGGGTTGGGTTAGATATTTAGTAGTTGGCTGTGATCTGGCAACTAAGTGGCCATGGTCTGTGCCACCTGGAAACTCTTATTACTGGGGCAGTGAGCCCAAAGTGAGTTACTTTTCCCTAATCCCCACTTCCAACTGACCCCTCTCAGAGCTGGTTAGTCTTACTTGGCCCCATGCTGATTGGAAGTAGTGTAGCTTGGTGTTTGTTTCCGGCTGGTATTTGCCTGACATAGATTGGGGGCAGAGCTTACTCTTGTTTGCTGGCAGAGCACTCTAGTCACTGCCCTTTGATCTGTTTCCTCTGCAATCAGAAAAAAGAATTCTCCTTTGCTTAAGAAATATAGATCTGTGACTTTAAGCTTCTTGGCAGGGCTGCTCTCAATCCACTCATCATCCCGCGTGTATTTGTGCTTGAGATTGCCCTGACCCAGCTGTAGGACCCTGCACTTGGCCTTGTTGAACTTCATGAGGTTTATATGGGCCCAGCTCTCAAGCCTGTCGAGGTCCCTCTGGCTGGCATCCCTTCCCTCGGCTGCACCACTCAGCTTGGTGTCATCTGCAAACTTGCTGAGAGTGCACTCAATCCCACTGTCCATGTCACTGACAGTGTTAAATAACGCCAGTCCTAATACTGACCCCTGAGGGACACCACTTGTCACTGGTCTCCACCTGGACATCAAACAACTCTTTTGAAAGTGACCATCCAGCCAATTCTTTTACCGTTGAGTGGTCCATCTATCAAATCCTTGCCTCTCCATTTTAGAGACAAATGCCTGGTGTTTTTCATTTTCTTTCTGTGTATTTGGGCTTTTCCTTAAATCTACTATGTCAAAACTGAATGAACTACTGAATGGCAGACTGGAAGTAGAATCCAGTACCTTTGTTTCAGGAAGAAATGCTGATTTATGTTTTATCATTGCAAGCAGGCAAGGTATTCTGCCACCTTCTTGATGGTTTCATCCAAAACAAGCTGCTGTGTCACAGTGTTTTGTAATAAGCCACTGTCATTGGTGGCAAGATGTGGAAAATCGAATGCAGAATTCTTCTTGTAGTTTTTGAGATTCTGTTGTTAATAACACTTATTGTTACTGGATATCATTTGACAAGCCATGTAATCCTTTGCCGTTTTGATTTTTGACTGTCGTAGTTGGTACTATAGCAACTTGAGTCGAGGAGAGGCAGAAGACATGCTGATGCGAATTCCTCGAGATGGAGCCTTTCTGATTAGAAAGAGAGATGAGCCTGATTCGTTTGCCATGACTTTCAGGTAAGAAAAGATGGATATGAATACATTACCTAGTAGCCCGACAACATTGTTTTTTCTCATTTAAGAAATACTATGGACTTTTTGGAGTCATAAAATTCACGCTTTCAAATTCTGAGTAATTAGTATGGTTGATTTGTATAGTAGGTCCATATGTGGTCAAAAATGTGTGAAAAATTGTACAGCAGTAATTTGTGACTGGAATAAACCTTTATGCTTTTATAAAGGGTATATGGGTACCGACTGTCCCTTTCTTCCTACACAGAACTGTGCATGACCCTTCTTCGCTTCAAAATAGCACCCTGCAGCAGGAAACATCAAAGAAGTTCCTTTTGGTGCTGGTTCAGCAGCAATTCTAGGTGTTTTATTTGTCCTCTGGAAATCCTACCCTGTCATATAACTGACCAAAGTTCATTTGGTGTCTGTCAAAATGAAACTGTTTCCTATCTACTTGTAGGCTTTTATTGCCAGGGAAAATATTTTTGAAACTGTGGTTCTTGTAACAACATTAACAAAATGTATAGAATTATGATATTCTCCATTGTGCCTTCAAATCAAATCACATTTGAGGTGTTTGTCTTGTTGCTTAAGGACAACAGCAGATCAGCAGCAGTGGATTCCAGAGGGATTGTCAGTCTGATTTGAGACATTGATGTTAGTATGAAAGTGACAGAATACCCATGTCTAGAGGAAAAAAATGGGGAAATTTAATCTAGGCAAAAACATGGATTTGTCCCAAGGCCCTGTGCATTGTAGAAAAGTGAGACTGTCCTTTTGTGAATTTAATCAGGCAAATGGAATTCAATTTGAATAAAAGATGCTTTGGAAGACGAAGAAACTATTCCGCATGATTAAGATGCACAAAGCTATTTTGGTCTAGTTTGCAGCACTGGTGCTTTCACTATGCCAAGTACCAATACCTTCTACAGCACCTGTACTTGTTTCACAGAGCTGAGGGGAAGGTGAAGCACTTCCGAATTCAGCAAGAAGGTCGCCATTTTGTGCTTGGAACCTCGGCCTATTTTGAGAGTTTAGTGGAGCTGGTAACATACTACGAGAAGCACCCTCTGTACAGGAAAATGAAATTGCGTTACCCAGTGACTGAGGAGCTTCTGGAGCGCTACAGCACGGTAAGCGATGGCCTTTGTACAAGTGCTGGGCACTCTAGCAGATGGACTCCCAGATCTGGACCTGGTGGAGCTGGGTTTGGTTCTGGCTATGAAAGGTGTCTTTCAGGGGAACTTAAGCAGTCTGTGAAATTGAGATGGTTACACTGACTTCTAACAAAATTTTTGAGACATGTGAAGGATAGAGCTTAATCTTTGATTACAGATTGACTCCTGCCTTCCTCATGATTTGACTAGAAAGGCTGTTCTGTGAAGTGGAGGATCATTGCTCTGCTAAAACAAGTTTTTAATAATAGCCTCAGCCACAACTGAACCTCTCTTCTATTACTGGAGTGGGCAGAGATCTTAAATTGATCATGCAGATTCCAATTGCTAAACACTTCAGAAAAAAATGAGAGATTCTGCTGTACCTGTCACCTTGGACAGACAGTGGGATTTACTTCACAACACTGCAGCCATCTCAGGGGTGATGTTCAACTGTCTTTTGTGGTAAAAAGTGAGAGGTACCTCTGAGGGCTCACTCTTTGAGATAAACATGAGAAAATTTCCCCCAGGGATACCTGTCCACTGACTGAAAAAGGAGACCTGATAATTAGCTTAGGATAGATGCCTATTTTCTGGATGGATGTATTTCATGACAAGAGAGACCTTTACTGAGGTAACCGGTTTTTGAAAAGCCTGAGATGCTCTTTTCTGGTTTCAAATGTATGGCTATTAGAAGCTGCAGGAAAAAACAAATTTGCTATCTTTGAGAAAATTGAAGTCTGTTTTTTTTTGTTTTGTCTCAGGATACTAAAAGGAACAGAAAGGATTTTAGACCTTGCGATTTTTGATAATGCTCTTTATAGCTAAGGTTCTGTGTCCTAGAACCAGGTCCACATGGGAATGCGAGGAGAGAATAAAAGAAAAAATATGATGGTGTATCTTGAAACTACTTTTTTTTTTTTTGTCTTAGAATTTTTATCTATTAGTGAAACTACTGCTGGAACTAGTGTACTTTAACACAGAAATTGTAAGTGTGGGTATTGTCTTCTGCTGTTGCACACAGAATGGTACTCTCAATCTCAAAACTATCTGACAGATTAAGAGAGACCTTTGTGAGGCATTGTTGTTTCTTTGTGTTTTACAGTTCATTAAACTGAGGCATAGACAAGTTAAATAACAAACTCATGTTCAGCTTTGTTCAGCTACAGAAATGAACATAACATAGGTGTCTGGCTTCCCTCCTCTTCTGTTTGCCTATATATTGTCAGAAAGGTGGTTTCAGCAATGTTTTCTTGTTCTATTAACATTAAGTATTTCTGTAATTTTCTATTCCTGTAACTTTTATCTTTTTCCCTTTTTTCCATTTTTAGGAAAAAGATATAAACTCCCTTTATGATGTCAAGATGTATGTGGAACCCAGTGAAATCACCCCTACAGTGGTATGCTTAAGGAGAGATGGCCTTCACATTTTCTCTTAGACTTCTGAAAGTGATGAGAATTGTTTGTTGATTTCTTGTTAGCAGTAATGAAAAGGTTAATTGAAGGTTGTAGGCTGCTTGATTTGTGGGGGACTAGACAGCAGAACTTTTAAACAGTGTGACTTTTTTCTAGCATCTCTTCAAAATTTGTACTTGCATACTTTCTGTGTGCAAATCCTGTATTGATTCACCCATATTGGGAATTTGGGCACTTCTTGCTGTTGAGTCTGTGGAGGTGGTATGATTTGTCATATGTACTTATTCAGGTATGCCCCCAAAACTAAATAACAAGTGACACAGCAAACATCTACTTATCTCTAATTCTTGTTAGGGCCTCCTACTTGTAGATTCTCATAAAAGTTCACCTGCTTGTAAATTCTATGGCTGTAATTTATTTTTATTTTGTTTTTTTTTCTATGAATTTACATTGCTGCTGATGAATTCGAGTAGTAGTAAATTCAAGATAAAGCAATTGCTTGTCCTGCTGAAACTAGATGTCTTCCTAAAGAAAATATGATCAGTTGGATAGCTGACATGGTTAGCAAGTGGAGGTTTTTTAGACTGCATCTAAGCCTACAAGCTCTAGCTGCATATGAGTACATGTAATGAGGATAGTTGATTGATATTTCACTTTTTTTTGCTACAATAATTATGTTGCAGTACTCTATTTAAAAAAAAAAAAAAAAATTCCCAGACTGGTATTTGAAGAATAGCAGTTAAGTAGCATTACTTGCTTCCACCAGTAGATGTCACTCAGGAACTTTAGTATTGCATTTTCTAAGCTTCATAACAAGAGCAACAAAAGGATCCAATTCCACCTTCCCCCCCTATTTAAAAAAAAATAAAAATTGCATTATTGATCATTTTATGACCTGTCCCCCTGGATGACTCCTTTGCTTTGTTTCTCTTAAAGCCTCAGAGAACAGTGAAAGCCTTGTATGACTACAGAGCCAAAAGAAGTGATGAATTGAGCTTCTGTCGAGGAGCTCTAATTCATAACGTCACAAAGGAAACTGGAGGCTGGTAAGGACAAAGATTCCTCATCTTCTTCAAAACTTTTAGTGATTTACTAGATGGGAAGAAAAAAAGAAAAAAAAAGAGCTTTGGGTAGTAGGTTTTTAAAAATCTTTGCCTATTGTCTGCTGTTTATTACCTGTGGCTTTACAAATCTTAATGCTAGTGTATTAAACAAAACAAAACAAAAAATCAGATTCACGTCTCCTTTCATGTCTTTTCCATTGTTCTGCCCTGTAGCACTAACCTCAGCCTGGAAAACCTTCACATCCCAAAGTATCCAGTGTTTTTCCTTTAGTACATTAATATTTCTTGAACACTTGTGTATTCTGGGAAATCATGCATCTGTTACCATTGTCATCATTGCTGTGTTTCTTTTGCTCTGCTCAGTACTTCACAGGAATCAAACCCACTTTTTTTTTGGTTATCTGTGTAGTCTCCTTTCTTAAGAGGTTTTCTTTCTTAGCTGGCTTGTAAATTGCTTGGAAAGCTTGGGAATCTAATATTTCCCTGTAGTTTCTGCAGTGCAATCAACCACATAATAGTATTTTTAGTACTGGAGGGGGAGAAAGCCTCTTAAGTCATTAATTGCAGTTTACAGTAACTGTAATCCCTCTGAAATGATCTGTTACTACAGTTAATGATCATTTTGTTAGAGCTTTTAGCTACTTCATCACTTATATTTTGGTGACTGCTAGCTAGAGAAGCTAGTGTTAGGTGTTAATGACCAATTTCTTTAGGATTGTTGCTTCATTAATGGCCTGTTGAAGCTCTTTAACTATTTTTTTTCCCCTCTATATGATTTTCTTGTTAAATTTAGGTGGAAGGGGGATTATGGAGAAAAAGTCCAACACTATTTTCCATCTAATTATGTTGAAGACATGTCATCTGATAACTCTGCTGAGCTTGAAAGCCAGGTGAGGTTTAAGATTTGTCTCAGGTATAAGATTTGTCTGCTGCGTTTACCTAGAAGATGCTGCCTACTGGGAGTGGAATTCTGGTTTATGGAATTACAACTTTGTATGCTGTGTTTGAGGGAACACAGAATAAAGAAATGAGTACATTCTTCACTGTTCTCTGTGCTGTTGAATATTTTTTGTCAGGACTTCCATCAAGAAAAACTACTTAGGGAGATAACTGATTTACTTGGGTTTTAGGAGGTTATAATGGTTTCCTGCTAATGAAAACCATACCAGTTCAGATTTTTCAGATAGCTTATCTAAATAATAATCTACCTGAAACTAGTTCACCTGTATAATTACTCCCTTGATATTTGCAAATAGGAAAACCATGTGCCCAAACACATCTTTACATCTTTCACATATTCACAGTCCAGGATCAAGTTTTTATGCGTAACTAACCTTTATACTGATTGTCCAAGACTCTGGACTAGATTTTTTAGACCCATTTGACAAATATCTGTTTGTCAAAAGAAAATAAAGCTCCATAGTAAGCAGTTTTAACATATTGGAGTCTTGAAAATAAAACATTGCATTCTTCTGTTGTTGTCAAGCACTTCCAATGAGGAAGTGGAGGAGCCTTTGGAGGAAAATACGTTGATTAGTGTTTTTGTTTTTTTTTTTCCCCTCCTCTTTCTGGTAAAAGTAGCTTGAAAATACTTGAAGACTTGAAAGACTTGAAAAATAAGTGATTGGGTCAGGACAGAAGTTGGAGTCCTCATTTTGACTCTCACTACAGAAGTTCTCATCTGTTTCTCAAAATAAGAAATTCTTGGTATGGAAACAGGCTTTCAAATATTACAGTGGGCATGCTTTCAGTGAAACTGAGATTAGATTTAATGGTGCATATTTATTATTTGTTAATTCTGTGCATATTCATTCGAGAAGACTGAGGGTCAGATTTAACTAATGTTTTTCACAGATTATTGAGGACAATCCATTAGGCTCTCTGTGTCGTGGCATACTGGTACTCAATACGTACAATGTTGGTATGTATTTTCTGATTCTTACATGTGGACTCCTGAGCTGTCTGTATTCAAGATGCTCTCTTTTGTTTAGTGTAAAAGATTTGTTTATGAAAGCTATTTGTATTGATTATAGCTAATACAATTAAAATGATGAAACTTTATGATATTAACTGTTCAGTCCCTTAAGAGCTTTTATTACAATGGCCAGGACTTGACCACTAGCTGTTGCAACAAATCAACAGTGACAGCTGTGAGGAAGGACTGCTGGATTTTAGTGTAAACTTCTTGCTACTGTGTTGCCTAACAGTGAAAATGCCACAAGGGAAACACAAAAAGCCTTTTGTCTTCATTCTGGAACCTAAGAATCCAGAAGATCCGTCTGTTGAGTTTGCAACTGATAAAGTAGAAGAACTGTTTGAATGGTACCAAAGTATCCGTGAAATCACGTGGAAAACTGCGGAAGAGGTATTGATAAAAATCTACCCATTATTGGTTTTTATAATATAGTGCTGTATGTTTGCAATAGGATTTGTCTTTAGCTACAATATACGGCTAAACCTTGCTAAGACCTGATCATAGACTCTCTTGCATATTACTGCTTGTCTGTTCAATTTATTGATGCAATGAATCTTGTTCCCTGAACCCTTTTGGGAATAACGCACAAGTTAGCAGAGTGCTAGTCATCAGGAAGTTTTTTGATTTTATGTTAACAGGAGTTTTTCAGCAGAGTACTGTCTGTGTTGCACCCTGCATGTTGGTTAAGTGTGCTCTGTAGTATGAAGTAGATACCATTAACATTTTACATCTGGTTACACTGGTTCAATCCTAGTGATAAGCAGAAGAAACTTAGATATCAGACTGCTCTGTTTAGAGTTGTGAATCCACTAGTGAGTATATGTGAAATCTGAGATCCCTTTGCCTAAACTCTTAATCCTGTTTACCAACTCTGCTTTCCAGTGAATGCAGAATTGATTAGGTAATTGTTTTGCAAATACTGATTTGTAATTAATAACCACAGTCTGGATTTGCCAGTTCTTTAATAGTAGCATTTCCAAATCTTCATCTAGAAATTAGAGGATGCTCCCTAAACTATGTACCTAATCTGTGTACCTGCACTACTACTGCCACTGAAAGATACTCTTCAGGACTTGCTGTTCCTGCTCTGATGTATTAATATACTTCTCTGTCGTCTTTTTTAGTATTTAGGAAGTCTTTCACATGACCAAAATGCCCTTATGTTGACTATGCTTAGGTATACTCTTTCCTTTGCTGCTTTTATTCGCTTTTTGTTACTAAGCGGGTGATATGAATGATGGAAAATATGTTTCAGTATCATGTTGGCTTGTACTGTTTATCCTTCATCTGGAGTGATAACGTTCTGAAGGTCATCAAAATCCTATTTATAGCAAGCAAGTTGGTGTCTCAAGCAGAGGAGACAGCAAATTCAGCAAGGGAAGAAGCAGCAGGAGCTGTTGACCTATTGTTGGGGGAAGAGAGATGTTGTTCTTATGCCAGGCTTTCGTTTAGAAATAAAAATGAGAAGAAGAGAAACATGACCTAGAAGAAGTGTCTCTAAATGGAATATTTTTCATAGTACATCAATGGCTTTTCAGGAGCTTGGCAGCTTTCTCTCCCTCTCTACAATTAGAGAAGTATTAAACAGCCTGTGTTCAAGACGATTTAAAATTCATTCCTGTCAATCAGGAGGCTTTTCTCAGTGTGGCCTCTTGAAAGCTCCCATGATAGACTGCAGCATGGGGAGGGGAAAAAGATGAGGAAAAGCCCTTTTTTTTACCAGTACATTTAATAGTCTGAATTTTGGGGAAGGAAAAAGCAAAGTGAGTCAACACAATGCTGCAGTATCATACAGGTATGGTTTCACTTTATTTTTGGGCTGTGTACATTGTGTATAGAAAGTAAAAATATCTAAGCCTCACATACCTTGTCATCTGTATTTAATACTAGCACTTGCCGTGCTCCTAGGAATGGTTGTTCATTGCTAGAGGGTTATGTCTAAAGATGAACTCATGGCATCTGGGAGCGCTCCTTTGCTATTTGGAGCACTGCATACTGATGTGCATTGTCTGGGAAACTGGTGTATCACTAAGTACAATTAGGTTTGTGTTTGCAGTTTTGTTTTTTTTTTTTTCCCCAAGGCTATGTCAAGTCTTAATGCTGTATTCCTCTTTGCTTTTCTTAGACCTCAATGTATAATCTCTTGTTCAGTGAAATGTTCTAGAAACCTGTCAACTTCTCTGATATTCTTTCCTCTTCAGTTCATCTTGTTGAGGGAATTCTTTTGGAACACTTCCTAATTGCTGCTCCTTCATAACCTCTTTTTCCAAAGCTAATAGCTGTTCAGTATGGGGCTCTTCTAACATGTTCTATCCCATAATTGCTTCTTATGTCTGAAAAGCCTCCAGCCATAACTCAGGGCAAGTCTTGCTGATTTCAGTAGCTTCCAGTCTCTGGTTGCAAGGACCTTGGCTGAGCTTCCACATAGCGCGTGCTTGCGAACAGGGAAAGAAGATAGTGGATTTATTACTGATGATGCCTACATGATTACACGTGATTTTCTATACATAACATTGTTGGTTTGATATGCAAGTAGAAAATTACAGGAATGATACTTAGGGTTTAAATTTAGTTTGGGAGTTATTAACAAGACCTAAGTCCTGCTCAAGATGGTAAATAGAAAATTCACTACATTTTC
>VXAL01003852.1:3033-21627 GCA_013399475.1 Chauna torquata | reverse complement strand
CCAGGCATGAGTAGATAAATGTATGGCAAAAAAAACAGAATACTGGTAAGTAGTTTTACCATATCAATTTAACTTCTTTTACCAAGGCTTTTATTACTATGTTTAACCAAACATTTGTCTGAAAGCCTAAAACTCTTCTGCAAAATAGGAATCACAAGCAAAAGTTCTGCTGAACCACTCTAGCACTGTATACTGCCTGTCAGCTCCCAGAAAATGCCATTGTTTCTTGCACAGACGAGAAAAGCAGTATTACATAACTCAGTATATTAGTGCTAGAAATACAAGGACCAAAATTTGAGTTTGGATGAACCCCCAACAATCCTAACAACCTCTACCAAAACTATATAAATCATGGGCACAATTTATGAGCTTGCAACACCATCTGTGAACATTTTTTCATGTTCTGCACTTAAAACAGAGCATTTAACTAGCTGACAACTTGTAAATTGAAAAACGTGTGAAAGATTTTATACTCAACTGTTGTATAGATAATGTGCACTAAATCTGAAAAACGTCCCCCTTCCCTCCCCCACACCCTCATCTACAACACTGAAACAACAACATTACCTTTTTGGTTAACATTACCTTTAATGTCTCGATGAACAATACCATGTTCATGTAGTACATTGATAGCAATCGTGATTTGCTTTGAGTAGAGCCTAATGACATGCTCCTGAAGGCCCAGTTTTGACACCTCCTCCAGAGTGCCCTCATCACAGTACTCCATGAAGATGTACATTTCTTCCTGTTGTGGGAACCAAACCGGATTTCATTGGTTTTAAATTTTTTTTAAACACTGTGTTAGGACAAAGTTCTCCCTCCATCTTTCACTGTTTGTGAAAGAGCAAGTTTTAGTGGAGGTACCTCTCACCATGGAATATCTAATAAATTATCTTTTCAGAACTCTGTTCTCTTGGGCATGCTCCATCCTAATACTCTATCGCAAAGCTATGGAAAATCTCTTTCACGTGTCTATCTGTATCTTTTGTATGCAACTGAAACTATTTGGTGGTATAACGTATGTTACTGTGGTATCTACTAAACAGCACTTTGGAAATCTTGTAGGTACATTAAGCAGAAATAGAAAAAGAACTTTTGCATATTTAGCAAGAAGTTAAAAAGAGATGGTTTTTTTTCCCCCCTTTCCCAGTTCCTGCACTATCATGTGTTGATGGCTTGGGGAGGGCAAGCTTTTTGTTGGTGTCTGTGCCTCTAACAAGCATGCCAACTCTAACTTTCTTTAAGGAAAACTTCAGTTCTTGTTCCCCTTCTCTCTCTCTCCAAGCCCATTTTGGTACTTTTAGACAATTGTAGCCAGATTTAGTACAAAAGATGGCAGACACTGAACTCTTAGAACTAACCTGAGAAACCAATGACCCAGTGGCGCAGACCCCAAGCTGTGTCCCCAAGTAAAGAAATGCAGACAGAAAGCAGCCTTTGTCCCCTCTCAGAACAGCAATGGGTAAGCAAATCAACACATTCATACTGATCAAGTCAGTCAAAAACACACACCACTTTCCAGCTAGACACCCAGCATCCTGTTCCCTACCAGGGAACAGGTAGAGATACAGGAAGGACCTGAGACTTGGAGTTGGGGGGATGCATATGGAAAGCAGAGCTTGGGTATCTCAGCATGCAACTGTGGGATCCAACTGTGTAGACAACCAGGCTTCATTAGTTCTGCTCAAGCAGGAAAACTTTGCTGGTAACAGTGAAGAGTTTTAGGCTGGCTATCTAGTCTTCATCTACACACAAAAGTATCAAGAAGTACGACATAGTTTGCATTTAGAGCAGTCAGAGTTCCAGCACAGAATAGCTCCAGCATTACTCAATCTATTCACTTACTGTGAACCTTCTCTGTTTACGTACCAGTTCCAACAAATTTCTGCAAACCATGTTTTAGAGAGATCTCAACATTCATAGGAAAAAAGACACACTGTAATTCACAGAGATACCCAGACAATTAAGTTAAACTAGAATGTTGTGAAGTAAAACCTCCAGTGATCGAAAACTTCTTAGAATTATCTCTCAACCCTATATACAACCCTCCAATAATTGATGTTTTCTTACCCTATGGAGCTCCACGCCAAAATACCGAACAAGATTAGGGTGTTTGATGCCTTCAAAAATCTTCAGTTCATCGGCTGTTTCTTTGATGGTTTTATGATCATTCGGTTGAAATCTTATCTGCAAGAAACATTTTCTTTATTTTACTGCCATTAAGGTTCAAATTGCTAAGGAACAACAACAAAAATTAAGAGAGCAGCTACAGGATTTTTTTTTTTTTTTTGAAATAGTATGATCACACAAAAAAGTTACAAAATGCCACCCCTCCACCCCCAAGCTAAACAAAAAAGAACCCTAAATTATTTTTGGAAAATTACACACAAATGTGATGATTTATAAACTTTGTAAGGGGAAAATGCTGTTATTTAAATGTTACACATGCAGACACACACACATACATATGTATCTTTGGAGCTTTCCTTCTAGCTTAAATCTGGTAGGTATACACAGTACAAGAGGATCTGAAAATAACATCAGTGAGAGCTATCATTCAAGAAAGACTAATTGCCAGGTATTTCATCAAAGGAGACTAAGGGATTTTCTTTGAGGGGTTTCTTTACTGAGAATGAGGCAGCTGCAAGGAAAAGGTGTGGCATGAAATGAATACGATCATAAAGGTTTTGATTAAAGGAACAGGTTTTCATTAGTTCTCCTACAATATGCTGTGATGGATTTTTCTTGGAGGAAAAAAAATAGCAGTTTTCTGGAAGATTGATTTAAGGCTTCCATTCACACAAAAGTAAGCAAGATGCTCAGTAAGTTATGGGAGATGCTATTTACTATTTTGATAGGAATCAGAAATTTCATTAGTTGAGTACAGGACAACTGCTAGAGAAATAACTGCATATATGGTTTTTTTGGTTTTTCTTTTTTTTTTTTCACTTTATCAAAAATGTGTTTCTTGGTGAAACACTTACAGCAAGTTAAAAAGTACTACAGCATACTGTATATTAGCCTACCAAGGACATGTCTGTCAGACAAGGTCCATTTAACTTATTTCAGCTTCTAAAAGCCGCCTAATGAGAGCACACACATGCTAATCTGTAAAAAGCACCTGCATCTAGAAAGCAATTTTGAATTCCAGAAACAGAGTGCTACTGATAGGGGGAAAATGTTACTTCGGCAGCATCTGGAAAAAACTTTCAAGTGCTGGTATTAGTTAGTCAGTGAATGACTATAGTACAAGAAGTTAAGCACAAGCCCACCCTTGCTTTTCCTTACTTTTGTGACCTCACATACATATTGTGTACGTGGGAAAACTGGCTCACAAAAATATAACTGCTCTAGCACCAAATAGATGGCACGGTAACTGCTGTGAACACTTGATGGTCACAGTTGTATGGAGATGTGGAAATGCAATAAAATTAAACAGTATAAATATTTTTTTTAAAAAAGTGTTGTAGGGAAAAAGGATCTCTACACCTACACAGCTTTACTCACTTCTATACAGAAACTTAAGTTTCTGTACACACCAGGTTAGTCAACAGTTCTGTGACTCAGCCTAGCTCGCAAACTACAGGAGAAGCTGAAAAACATCTGATGTGACACTTCCTATCTTTTTCTCTAAGAAATGAAGAAAAAGGGAATAAAATGTGAGATGAAATACTGTTAAGTAAGACAAACTTGTGTACCGTTCTTTACTAATCAGAAAACTCTTTCCAAAATAATTTAAGCTCTCTTCATGTGAATTCACACATATTAAGCAAGTATTCATTCAGTATCCTTGTGAGATTATCCATTATCCATCATACATACATTTAAGTTGAAACTTGTAAATTGAAAGAAAAGGCTTAAGCAACTTAAGGAAGAACAAGTGATAATTAGCAGTTGTGGCTACATGAAGAAACAATTTGTCTTTCCATCGTTTTTGAGCTAGCTAACAAGAACGTTCAGAAAACCTTAATGCCCAACAACTAATGTATATTTGGTTTGGAGAAAAACCAAGGGATCAGTGACTCTTGTATACCGAATACTCACTTCTTTCATAGCCATTAGCTCTCCAGTATCAACACTGATACAGGTATAGACCTTCCCATATTGGCCTTCACCTGCAGAGTTAAAATAATAAAAATTAATTACCCTACATTCAATATGTGACATATACATCAACTGCCGTGTATAGACACATCACTGAAAACTCACCTTGTCAAGGTTATTTACCTGTATTTTCATTTAAAATTTCAAGTAGCTTTTAACCTGTAACACCTAATAAAATATTCATAGTCCTGAATTCATTGTCATGTTTTCACTTTTAATCAACTTAACAGAATGATCTGAAAGAAAACTCCTCATGAGCATGAGGATTTTCCCCACAGATCCTGAACCAGAGAGGAAATAATAGACATATATGGGAAGCAACAACATTACTGGTGAATAAAACAAATCCCAAAGTTTGTGCTCATTTCTATTCACGTTTGTGGTTCTTCCAAAAGCAGAACTCCTCAAACCTTTCATAGGGTTGAAGATGTGCAGGAACTGCAGGATCATACAGAAGTAAGCATCCTAACCAAGTTTCTTTACTCCTTTGTTTCTTATTATTTGACCAGTGAAAACTTCACCATAGTTCCACATAAAGGAAATCCTAGCTGCAATAGTATTTTGTACTTCAACATCCTGATTTCAGTAAAGTAGGTAAAAAATATTACCTACATGAAGATGCAAGACGTCAAAAGATAGTCTTAGATTTCCTTCATAAAAATAATCTTGGTATGTTAGCCTGATGAATTAATGTGTAACAAACTTACCAATTTTGTTTCCTCTCTGCCACTTGAAAGTTACTTTCCTCAAACCTACATGCATGATATTATCATAAGATTTTGGTGTGTCACAAACTTGGCCAATGATGTTCTTCCTCCTCATCTCTCTGTATCTCCTTTCTTCAAACAACTGAACAGACTTTTGAACAGCTTCAATTGGTGCTTGCTTAGAAACAGTGTCTAAAAGAAAAGTGAAGAACAATTTCCTGATTGAGAAATATTCTCTGTATATTTTATTTTGTTACCTTTTGATATCGCATCCAGTGACTTGACTTAGAGAACAGCTCTTTTTTGAGTCAAATTTAAGATGCAGCAAAAGAATAAAACATTTCAGAAATCATATATGAAACTATCACATACGAAACTAAAGGAAAATGAAAATCCTGGTACTTTTCTATTCCTCTCTTAACTGATTCAAGGAAATTACATGTATGAAATGCAATGAATTTTTTTACATTTGGCCTGTAATTAACCACAGATAGTGGAAATATGTTAGACTCATTATTGGAACAGGCTGCCCAGGGAAGTAGCTGAGTCACCATCCCTGGAGGTATTCAAAAGACGTGTACATGTGGTGCTTAAGGACACAGTTCAGTGGTAGACTTGGCAGGGCTAGGTTAGCAGTTGGACTTGATGATCTTGGAGGTCTTTCCAACCTGAGTGATTCTATGGTTCTATGACTAAGAGAAGGGTGGTTAAGTTTTTACTGTATAGAATTGTAAGAGATCTCTGTTATATCAAAGATTCAGAGGTATTACATATTTCCAGCTTTAAAGTCTGATCATGAAACTGCATCCTCGCTAGTGAGGCTAGAAGAAATTTCAAGTAAGCATTAATTTATCCGCTCCTTGTAAAGAAGTAAAAATACACATCGGTCACTCTTGACAGACAGTAGTTTAACCTTTTTAACAGCCTCCGAAAGATTGAGATAGTGAAATACTCCCAAATGATAAATTCTACTGCCTGCCTATAATTAATACCACTTCATCTACACTAAATCTGCCTCCCAGCAGTTTTTAATCCTTGTCTTGTCTTATCCACAGTGGATAGTAAGAGCAGTCTTCCTTGCAGCAGTCTTCTAGAAATTTTCTATTTGTCCCTCATTTTCTTCCAGATTAAACAAACTCAATTTGTGCTTATGTTCCAAACAAAAAATAAGCCTTCTAGATTTCAGAAAAAATTTGCAGTTCTTCCTGTGTTCCCTCTGAGTCACATCATTGAGAGATCAACTTCTCATGTGACAGAAAACTTTTTTATAATGTTTCATGAGGTTCTAGCCTGCCAGAATATATGCAAGTAAGTTATGAATGTATCTGTACATACAATATAGGAGTCTCAGAAGTAATCAAGTTACTTTAAGTTTCATGAAAATAAGCAGCAGGACAGAGGAGAGGGGCCATAAGAGCCTTCAATTTGGGAAATGGTGTAAGGTCACACAAAATAAGAAAACCCCATGTGGAGGAGAGATCTTAGGAAGTGTTTCCTATGGTCACACAACCAGGACAGCAAACTTCTGCAATTCCTATAGTAATAAATGTACACATTTTGCAATGGTAGGACAACACTGCTAGCATCTTTCAGTGACTTGATGAGATGACTTTTATGAAGTTTCATTACTCCCACATCAGATGGTACACATTGTGATTTTGTTAGCAGTATCTTCTATCTGCAACCAGGATTTTAACTTTTTCCCTTTTCTCCGAACAAAGTTGTGAAAACCTTTCCAAATCAGCATTAAGATTCAGTCTTTTAATACAGCGTTAGTTTAATACAAGTTAAATTATAGTGGCTCCTAGACTCCTACCTTTGGTCTGGTTGATTAAAGTTCTGAGCTCCCAACTCCGCCGGGATGAGCCACTTGAATCTCCTTTTGGATATGATGGTTCTAGAGAAATAATGCTGTCAGCATAAAAGCGGCTTTATCTCATATTAAAGATTATGCACCCATATTCAGCAGAAGCTGAAATCTTACATACCAGGACTAATACACCCTGCAAGTATAAAAGGGCAACCACATAGCAAAATAGGCTCTCAAATTTAAAAACTACTTCTCTTTAGAAAACAGATTAGGAAGCTATTCTGAAATGGGATTTATTTTATACAGGAAGAGAGATCTTCTTCCACACCTGAGGAAGCACTTCAAGTCAGGGCACTCAGAATCAAATGTGGGATACAAGTCAGTAGGAAAGCAAACTTCTAAGTTTCCTAAGAAAAAGACCTGTATCATTCCAATCTAAGCCAGCTTCTTGTTCACATATATACATTAAAAAGGGAATAAGCATATAACAAACAATATTTTCAATGTCTCCTTAAAACAAAACAAAATGCACCTCTTAGTATAAATTTCTAAGACGTGTTTTGTAGAAATCTGCTTCATTTTGCAGAATGACCACAATATCACCTCTGCTTTGTTTGTGATTGTGTACTTCATTCTATTTGCACAGAACACGTCAGGGGGATCTTATCCACGTAGAAATAACTGAAGGGAGGGTGCAAAAAAGATGGAGCCAGGCTCTTCTCAATGGTGCCCAGTGACAGGACAAGAGGCAATGGGCACAAACTGGAACACAGCGGGCTACCTCTGAACATCAGGAAGCACTTCTTTGCTGTGTGGGTGACTGAGCACTGGCACAGGTTGCCCAGACAGACGGCAGAGTCTCCCTTCTTGGAGAACTTCAAAAGCTGCATGGATTTGGCCCTGGACAACCAGCTCTAGGTGGCCCTGCTTGAGTCAGGCGTTGGATCAGATGACCTCCAGAGGTCCCTGCCAATGTCAACCAGTCTGTGATTCTGTAATTCTGTTTCAAGGTATTTATTGTAATAAATACCACAAATACAGGGGCTGGGTAAACCTGAAGGAGGAGCCTTGATCAGGACAAAGTCACCCACTCTGTCCTTTCCTCCTGGATTCAAATAATAGCACGCATCTGTAACATGAACACTGCAGTGGTAGTTAAAGAACTGGATAGGAAACTCTTCACTGTCCTGATGTGTCCAATTTATACTTCATTAACACCACTTAGAAATTACTATCTAATGGATATACAAACCAGCAACCATGGTACTTATTTCATTTTGAATAACGCAACTTAGTAAGACACCAGGAAATTCCTTCAGGTACAATTCAGAAACAATATGGAAGGCAAGAGAATAGTGGGTATGTCTGAAAACAGAAGAACTTACTCTGAAAATATAAGCCTGAAAGTTAAAAATCGAAAACATTTAAATAGGAAAGGTGAAAAAATTTGGAAAGGGTAAGAACTGGTAACAGAGAAAAATATGTTAATGACATAAATCATCAGCATATCCAGGTCACAGTCTAATATTGTGACAATCACCTTCTCGTTCTTCAGTGGGACTGGAGTGACGACTAAGGGATCTGAACTGCAACTCAGCTGCTATTGAAGCCAGTCGATCATTTTCGGGGACACTGGAACCCCTGTTAAATAGAGCCATCATACTAATTAACTTAGTATTGCACTAAATAATTACTAACGACAATTTAACTGCAGTTTGAAAGAGAAAGAAACTATGAAGCCCAGGACATGAACCATGAAAGGAACATGAAAGAAAAACTGATGCTGAGAGCCAAACTGAAAACCCCCTGTATGCTATTTTTCCCCTAAATGAAGACTTTTTATATAATTTTAGCTACGCCACTCTATCTATGAAAAAACTAAGCTTTTAAAGCATTAACTACTTGAAATTGTTGTTGTCCATAACAACAGAATCCATACTTGTGATTTGTAACATACTAATAAGACAGCTGCTGCAGGACACGGCTGGTGCCAGGTTTGGATATACAACCAGGAGTGATTCAGTTTGGTGATAACTTGAGCCACATTACCAGATGAAGAGTGGTAACTGAATCCATATGCTTCTAGTGCATGGCAAGTATAAAGTCATAACCCATAGTCACTAAGTCAAAACTGGTGGCGAGAGCCACAGCTCAGCAGATAGGAAGTACAGTGTTAAATTACAACATTGACTGCTTGTGCTTGTAGTAGTAGTGCAGGCCCTACCTTCTCCAGAAAGCAGAGTACAATTAGATGGCTCAGAATAAGACCCAGATGAATATGCATGTTGAACAGAAAGAGAATCAGTACTGAGAGAAATGACTCCTAAACCCTTGAGCGTTCAGACACCTTTTTCCAGCTACCAAGACACCAATCAACCCACCCAGCTTTTACAGCCATAAATCCCTCACAAAGGTCTTTCTGCTGTAAAATCCCTTTTGCACAAGACTCCCTTTCATTTTTTAAAGCATGGGGGTGAAGAGCTGTGACTAACACCTCCTAATGTTTGAGAGGTATGAGCTAAATGTTACTGGAAAATGGGGAACATTGTTAAACCCTTCACTGACAGTTAACAACTACAAAAAGATGAAAGATACTTGGCATTACAAAGGGTGCATACATATGAGAAGACTTCCCTACTCCTAAAGGTGTTTTCATAATTGTTAAAAAAAAAAAAAAAACACACACACCACCTTGAAAACAGAAGCCAAAGCCCAGAATACCTTATCCCCAAGTGAATATTCTCACCATGATGTTTGCTTTACACTCCCTGCAATTNTAATTGTTAAAAAAAAAAAAAAACACACACACCACCTTGAAAACAGAAGCCAAAGCCCAGAATACCTTATCCCCAAGTGAATATTCTCACCATGATGTTTGCTTTACACTCCCTGCAATTGTCAACTAGATCTTTTGAGCTTGAGGAGGAACTGAACTAGTGAAAATCCTCAATGCTCTCCAGAAAGCTGTGTTTTTAATCAGCAAGAAGGCTGAGGTTATAATAAGGAGATACAGAGCAAAAATTCTAGATGCACAAAGAGATCTAAAACACCTAGTGAAAACAGATGCCTCTAGAATGAGGTAGTAACTGAACAGAGAAGCCTAAGTATCGTAACTTTGAATCCGGGTGCCTGAAATCCATTTCAGTCCCATCTTAGCCACCCAAATCCTTCATTGCTTGTGTCCATAAAGATTGTCTGCATGTTATTAGGCAAAGACATACAGTAAAAGAGAAGGAGACTTGCTAAATTTCTGCTCTGATTCTGGATAAATAAAAAATGATGAATAATAACCTCAGCTAGCTCAGAAATGAAACATTTATATAGTACACTAGTATGAATATGGTATAAATCTATAACCATCAGAAAGCTCAATGTGAACAACTAAATATTGCTGCTTTGGATTTTATTTTCCAGTTACATTAAACTGATTTTTTTTTTTTTTTTTTTAAAGAAAAGCTTTGAATTTTGAACATAGAACTATGGTGGCATTTGTGCACTATGCACTGCCTAGTGCAACTGATTTATCAAGTTCCTACATTCAACCTTTTATAGATATTTAATACTTATAATCATGTCATAAATGTCTAATGAGTTACTGGAAAGTGTACTAAGATTATGCTTCTGTGCTATTCCAGCAGCTGGACCCCACATCTCTTACAAACAGAGCCAAATAACACTTTTGTGACCCAACTGATTCCACTTTTCTTTTGGAGCACAAATAAACGAAATCTGTAATTAGGACACCAATGTGTTAAAGTTTGCTACTTTCTTTTGACTATATTAAAAGCAGAAACTTGCTATAGATACATCACATTGCAATAGTTGGCTGTCCTCTGGAAAAAAAAAAAAAAAATCCAGGCCGTGCACGAAAAAAAGTAATGGGTTATTTTGCTGATAACCATCAAAAAAGAGAAAACTAAGAGCTCTAAGAAAAATACAAGCCTTTGATAAACAGGCCTAGGCAAATTAGACTACAGCCCTGTATTCACATCGACTTTTATATTACAATTCATGAAAGTACTGTGTTGAATTGCAATTAAGAAGTAGAATTCTCATTTCTTTCCTTCCTAATGACTGCCTTCTAGAACTAGAAGAAACTGTCAAAATGCTAACCTTCACACGTCGATCAAAATTTGCGTAAGACGCACACGATAGAAACCATTAAAAGAATATACCACTGTATTCAGGTGTGTCAAATTATAAACCTGACAGTTGCATTCAGTATGAAATCACAACAAAGACTACAAACATTAAAAACTAGCCTCCTATCTCCCCTTTAAAAATTAGCTTCAAGCAAAGAGATACCTTGGCTCTAAGTGCTGTACATACTCAAGAAAAAAATCCCCTTCATTTCTTGTGTGAAGTAAAAAATAATAATCAAATAAACAAGTTATACATTTGGTTTTTCAAAATCATAAGAACAAATTAATCATTACCCTGTCAGCATATAAAGCTGCCAGAACCTGCCAGTGAAAATTCTCTGGAATTTTACTTACTTGAAAGGGGCTTTTCAAGTGCACAGCGCAGCAGATTATTGCCTACTTTGTCTTTTTCAACAGGGGACTTAAAATGGAAGCATGAAGGATAAAAACACATAGTTTGAATGACAAAAATTCAGGACATACTTTTAACAAAAAAAGGGCCTGGACTCACAAGCTTTACATCTAGCAGCTAGTGTAGGATGCAAGTTGCATCCTATCCTAAAAATAAACTGAAAAGTCTTGCAGGAAAGACATTATATACACAGTTGCAATTTACTTCCCTCTTAACACCTTAACACATGCTTCTCCTGTCCATCTGGTAAGGGCAGTGGTTGAAAATCTTATTTGTCAAATGAAATATCCTCCTGAAATCTTATTTGTCTAATACTGTGTTTCCACCATATATTTCAAACTATCTATGGCAGACAATAACAATACCAAAACTGTTATCTAACAAAACAAAAACAAACAAACAAAAACAAAGAAAAAAAACCACCCCACATCTTGGGCTTATTTGTATATAAGAGTAAACTTCAGTGCCAAGTGTTAGTTACCAATACTAATTATTTAGTAAAGTTATACCAAGGAACTGACTGGCTTATGTTAATTTCATGGACATTTTTACTGAGCAAATACCTTATCTACTGACTCAAAACATCAGAACCACATGCTTAAACTACTATATTGTTCGTACATTTTAATTCTGAGAGTGGTCTAATCATCTATTTCTACAGCGTAAGATTTTGCTCAAGTCAAACATGAATGAAGGAGCCAGTGGAATACATGATGGGGCAGAAAAGCACGGTGCAAATGATCTACTACAATGCAAGTAGGTGGAAACAGTATGGATGATGTAAGTAGAATGAGACTGCTACGTCATGGAGTGGAGCTACCTGCTATCATTTGCAATGCTGACAGATTTGGGTTGAGCTGAGTCGCTACCGACGGGAGCGGGGCGACTGACAGTAACGCCGCAATGGTTCCGTACATCACAAGGGACACTCCGTGTGCTGTGGCAAGAAGAAAAACCTCAGGAAACAGTTCAAAATAATAATAATAAATGGAGCTGAAAGTTTAGTTTAAAAATAAAATTCTGAAGTGTGCACAATGAGGTGCCATTTTAAAAGTCTTTCAAGTACATAAAGACTTTTCTGTGAAATAATTTTGGGTCTCAGAAGCTTCAGGAGCTGTCAATATGTACAAGAATAACCATCCTTAAAATAAAAACCTCCAAAACTTTAGATGAGTGCCAATTTCTGCCAACAGCTAAACAACTTTCAAAAAAAGTCAAGTCTATAGTCTGACTGCTGTGCTTCTTGAAAAATAAGACCCTCTGTGTAAAAAGATGCACAGCAAGGTTTATTTTGAAATTTTAAAACTATTTTTGCATTAATTCTCATGTTAACTCTTTCAAAGGGAAGCAAACCCATCCGTTGCTTTTCAATTTCTTCAGAGCAGATTGTTAATGATGCAGAAATGCCACCATATTCCAGAATGCTACATTTTTAAGTCTTACCTAAAGCTAAACTACAGAAACCACTGTCACAGCCATGTACACAGAGATTCCAAGTGGGGAAGGGAAAAAAACAGTCTTGCTAATGAGCAGTTTTCACTGAACTAAAACTTGTAACATCTCAACAGTTTTCAGGAAAGACAAAGGGTGACTTAAAAGTTGGGAAGCATGCACCAATAAAAACTGTAAAATAAAGAGGGAGAGGGTGAAGAAGAGAAGGGAACTGTATTGTTTTTAGAAGCACACCTATAAAATTCAGATGCTAATTTTTCTAGCTGTTTTGCCTCAAGAGGAAAGAAATGGTGTTCCACTCACTAAGAGTCAGCATAGCCACAAGAGCATAAAACAGTTTAGAAATCTGGACTTAGCTAAATACCTGAAGCCTTCAGGAGTGGGGATGATAAGATGAGGATTTGGTGGATCACTATGGCATCGAGGTACTTTTACAGGACGGGGATTGTTTCGATGAATAGCTGCAAACACAAAGAAGGTAAGATCTTTATTCAGATGTCAGAAAAACCCTGTTAAGGACATTTCAATATACAAAATTAAAACAAACTGCTATTTTACAGAATTAAGTGTGAACCAGCACAAATTTTCTTATCCTTTTAAAAAAATCCCTTAGTATTCAAATTTTAAATAAAGCTATTATAAATAAATATTATTCATATTATTGCATAACTCTCATCTATAAAATAATTAAAATTCTCAAGAAAACAAAAAACCAGCAATTAGAAGATGTATACTTCATTAAAACTACATTTTCATTATTTCAACTTCACAGTTTAAGGATGATTTATTATCTTATTGCAAAATAAATTTTAACAAATCAAATAATAATTAATAAGCAAACAGCAGTATTATGTTCCTTTTGCATCATAATTAGGTTTCTCAGACAGCAATAAAAAGCAAAATGAGCAGGGAAAAAAAATACATATGACAGTTTTACCCATACTAACGCCCCTCCTATTGCAGTCTGCAAGGAAGCGGTATAAAGGGATGGGGTCATATCTAAATCAGTCATCACTGTCCTCATCCCTTGCTCATTCAGTGCCCATAAAAGTAGTCTCCAGTGTCTTCCCATTCCCAATCTCTCCCTGATAAGCCAGAAAAATACGGTGGCAGTCATGACACAAGATAGCTGATTGCCCATCAAAACCTGGGACAGGAGTTCCCTTTCTGCAAGGCTGTTTAATTACAGCGACCTTGGTTTCTGCCTTGTTCGCACTACCAGGAAAAGCAAAAGATGTCAGGGCCAGGTGTTGGTTATCCTGTTATAATTTGCAAGGACCCTAGCAGAAGGCAGAATCTAACCCATGAAGGTGGACATAGACTGCTTCACAAAGGAAAAAGACAGGACAAAACACAAGAAGACCCCCAGCTATGTATGTACCTACGGGCAACAGCATGAACGCAACTGAATCCTCATCTTTGGGAAAAGGGGTAAATATCACAGTGGATTTAAGTCTCTCAACATGGTATACAAATGGAACTAGGAATTCTTATTTTCCTCCTGATAACGAGACAGAAAGGGGTATCTGCAACACCTGCAGCCAGGATACAGTTTATGTTTAGTTATGTTTATTTCATATGTATTAAAGTTTCAGCCTGCTGTTCAAGTCTGTGCCATCCCGTCTGAGCTAAAAGCTGTCAAGTAATTTAACTTGCATGATCTGATGTGTCTGCAATGGCATTTATAAGAGTTTCAATATTTTGGGATCTTCAGGTCAGTGATATATGTAAAACAGGCCTTCCTCTGAACAACAGTATCAAAAGTGAATGTACAGGTTTTGCATCACAGTACAGAATTTGGCTGAAATTTACTTTAGGCAATACTCCTTTCCAAAGGATTTTACTGACTTACATTGTGAAAGGCTTCTCAGCTACAAGAGTTTCTCATCAAAATTACATCAAGACCGAAACTTTCCTGAAATATTGAAAAACTTCCTCTTGGCCAAGTCAAATTATCTTCCCTTCATGTCTTCTGCCATCAACCCTATCCAGGAAGGGGACAACAGGAGAAAGACAGGAAGAAGACGTGGTATTTTGAAAGTTAAACCAATGAATGGACTTGGGAGGAGGAAGAGAGAAACACTGCTGAGAAAGAGATATGTAAAAGGGAAACACAGCTGAGAAAACATCCTTTTCTCATGATAAACAATGAAATATGTTGATTTTATTCTAATGCCAAACAAAGGTATTTTTTAAACTATGACAACTTTTGGTATTGAAGAATTATTTCACGCAGCTCTATCCTCATGCCACCAAGTCTAACTCCTCTGTACCTCAATATTTATATAAAGTCTGTCAGAAGTGTGAACATCTGCAGTGCCACAGTGAAATTTTGGGAGAAGGAGCTGTGACCATCTCTCTAAAGTTAAAAACACTTCTTAACCAACCTTTAAAAAGCACAATCCTTTTCCAGAAGATCTGCAAGACTTCACAGGGATTCAAGGACAAAATCAGACAAAAGCATCTGTAAAGCTTTTAAATTTCTTGATTAAAACCAATTTATTTACACTTTCCTCAGGCAATCATGGTTTCCCATCAACGATCATGAAAACCTTAAAAATACCTTTATTGGTATTTCTAGCAATTTTTAAAATGATCTTACAATCAAAATTATATAACAATAGCAGCAAAACTCGAGAACCAATGCCAGTAACTTCTGCCTTACCAAGGTACAAACCTGTAACAGGACTGTGAGGTTTTCCAATAACGTGGCCAATGCACTCATTCATCAGAGCTTGTAAACTCTAGAAAAGACAAACAGAAAAAGTTGTGATATTTTACATTACAAGAGTTCCTAATCATATGGTAAAGCTCACAGTAATAAAATGAAACTGTTTAATTATGTAATATTTAAAAAAGCACACACCCTGTCCCCCAATCTACCAACTATATTAAACTTTTGGATCTATGTTAGAGTTTTGAGCGATAAAAAAAAATAAATAAATAAAAATTAAGCTAGAAAGTCTTAGTTTTGCCTTGCCTGTTGACCTNTAATACAAAGCTAGTGGAATTTAAAGTTATCCATTGTTAATAAAATTAAAAACCAAACTTGCTGGAAAAAAGAAAAAGTTGCAACAACCTCTGCTGCCCTCCCTCCTTTCCCTGACTGCACTCCCCAAGAAAAACAGCCAAAGAACATGCGTGAGAGTACGATGGCCTGAATCACAAGATGAAAGTCTGTAAAACAACATATATGAAACACTGCATAGTAAAAGAAATCCACTTTCCTCATCTACCCATGAAGTCAGTAAAACTTTCAGGAAACTGAACTTGGGCTCAGGCAATCTGAGCTTGATTATGAGGTGTACTATTTACTGTGCATGTAATCTCAGATAAGTTATTAAATCTTGCTCTGGTTCAATTTGCTTGTCAGAACACCAGTGATGAAATACATCTTCACAATAATAAAACAAAATTATGTTGTTAGGTACAGTTGCTATGAAAGCCACTTCTATATACCAGTCATTCAGATTAGACAAAGTTTCTTCCAGAAAAAATTCAAAAACTTAAGGAAGACCTGGAACTAGAAGCTAGACCAAATGAAAAACAATGATTAAATTAAAAAAAAAAAAGTGTTTAGCCTGTGATTGGCATATCTTATCAACCTAGACTGAGCTCAAATCTGTCTCAGCTTTGAACCCAGAGCTTTAAATCCAGACTTTTTTTTTTTTTTTCAAATGACATCAGGTACTATTTAACTAAGACATCAGGATTGACATAGGCATTTCTAGGTAAAACGCTGTGACCTGGTATTATACAGGAGTCAGAATAAATTACCACAGGAGCTTCAAGCGATGCTCTCCAAAACTGAAATCCACTTTAAGAAAGCAAAAGTTCAGAAATGCAGTTAAGGTTTTGGTTTTCTCCCTTTCTCTCCCACTTGTTCAAAGTCCGACTTTAATTTATCTTAGGTAATGCTGCCTCTGAATTCTCTTCTTTGTACATGTGAAACCTCTGTCATAAAAACACACTATCTGAGGAAGTGTTAAGATATTTTAGATAGTTATCAGTCAACAAACTAACTCGTGAGTGATTGCTTGTTAACACTCCTTCATGGTCACATGAAGGTATCAATTCCATTTATGGACAAAATTACCAGTTAATAATGTCAAAGGCCATACTAGATTTCTTGAGCTTCTTTCCTCCTTAGAAGCTTTCCCCTAAATACTGAAGAGACCTCTAGCAAGACAGCATCACTAAAATATACACATACCACTCTTCAAAACACTAGCTATTTTAGAAACTGTCACATCAGATAAGTAAAGCTGAGGGGCTACTTCCTGAAACTACAGTGTTAGTGTATTACCAACACAAGCTTAACCTTGTCATTTAGGCAGACAACCCTTTTGCAACAACATACACATGGAACAAAAATGTAACTTACTTGAGAGCTCTTGAGAAAAATATATGTAGAAAGAAACTAAACTATTTAGTTTCTGTATTAAGCAAGACTAACACAGTTGGCATTTCATAACAAATCTTGAAATTAATAAAAATCAGAGGCACTGACACTCATATTCTGCTACTTTGTGGCAACCGTACTTTCACTTCTCTGTAGTACTATATCAAGATCAGAGAAATAAATTCTCAGAATTTTCTTTCTACAGGAGAAAGGGTAAGGCAGAGCACTGAAAAAAGACAGTTATATTCTACTATTTTTTTTCATAGTAAAAGCAAAAGAGAGATGCTCTAAAGTCTGTTTGATATTGGCACAATTTGAAGAAATACGTTTAAACAATTGTGCTTTTGTATTCATATTGTAAGTAAACTTTGGGTGCTAAGACTCAGAGGCTTATATGCAGAAATTTATTATGACAACTACAATTTTTACCTCTGTAGTACAGCTGCTATCAAATATCCAAGAGAGGAAGGGAGACAGCCTCCCAAGGCAGTACAAGCAAACTGTCAGCAATTTGAAAATACTAATGCCAGTGGTCATAAGCATACTCTATTCATAATTTTGTATATAACTAAAGAGGTATCATCATCTTCAGTTATATACAACCGCAATTGTTTCAGAACAGCATCTGTAGTCAGACAGCTTTACAAATATAACCCTGATAACAGATACTGACAGCTTCATATGTATTTAGAAATAAACAACAATCAGAATAACTTATTCCATACCAAGAAGTCATCTTCTGGGAGAGCTGAAATAAACGCTGGTTCAATGGCTTGAAGAAAATCAAAACCTTGAGTTGCCCACCTATCTCAAAGAAAAAAAAAAAAAAGACAGAAAATTAATTACTCTCTGACTAAAGTCATCTTAAGAGTTTCAACGACATCAATGAATAGTGAACGGCAATTCCTCATTTTTCCTCTTGCAAGTACGAAAAAAATCTTTGTAAGAAAATGGATTAATACATAAAAAGCAATGCATTTAACTTGTATTAATATCTGCTGAGTTAAATACAGATGAAGTTTGATTTTAGCAAGGACACTTTCAAATAAAGCAAGCAGACCATGCTATTTATCTCAACCCGTTTAATATTGATGTATGTACTATCTTCAGGAACGGTATCATCAATTCACTCGTAACATGTTTCAGAGCAACAAGCCAAACCACAATGTCCCCTGCCTAAGTTCTCATTTTTGAAACAAGATTAAAAGAGTACTAATGAATTCTTAAGCATCTGATCAGCAAGAACTGGGCATCAGTGGTTTCAGAACCTAGGCTGGTAAAGTAGAACAAATAAGTAACTTGGCTAGATTGAGTTGTGTTTTTAGCCACTCCCCGCACCCTCCCGCACCCCATACTGCTTCCTTTTAGACCTACTAAAATTAGCAGCTGCAATCTGCAAAATGCAAGTAGATTATCACACCGGGCTAACTCGCCTATCCACACATGCTTCAGACTACCCACTCCTTCCTCTTCTTTCTGCTAGCAAAACAAATCACCTCCAGGAAAGATTGATCAGCCCTATTCTTTAATGGAAAACACAAACATCACTGATATATGATCTGCTA